>JAULJZ010170662.1:0-24454 GCA_032270985.1 Heliamphora pulchella
AGAAACCAAGGCAAGGATACACGAAGATCCGGATCGGTGCCCACTCGCCGGGATCGTCGTGTGCGTCGGGATATACGCGAGAAGATCATTGGGTCGTCTCGGATCGTTGTTCTGCATCAAAAAAACTCGAATAAGTTTCTTGAAGGTATATTTAATAACAATATATCAGTTTAATGTTATCGTGTTTCATGAAAAATGTACGCGCCATTTTTTATCGTCACGGCGCCGGTTCTAAATTTTTTCTTCCGCGTTCCAACAATCGCAACATCAACTCATCTTGTGCGATCTTAGCTTCCTCAGCAGAAAGATCAATTCCTTCATCTTCGATCTTAGTGGACCGAACGGCCAAACGTTGTTTACCGGGGCTTAATCCCTTTAAGTGTCGAAACCTAGCTTGAAGGGCTTCAAGAATATCAGAAGTGAACGGCTTAGAACCTTCGCGAACATTCCGAACTTCCTTATCCACCATATCGTAAAGACTTGAGAGGACGCTTTGTACCTAATTTGCTTCTTGGAAGATTTCAATAAGTTTGGATGGGGACTTTTGGCCAGTGGGTGAAGACGGGGAGAAACCGACCATCAAGTCCTTGTCTTTGCTACATGCCTTACTAGGGGAAGGAACCCTAGAAGGGATCACATCCATCGCCGGTGGACTTGCCATGAAAAAGGTGAAGAGAACAAACCCTAGAAAGAGGGTTCAAGTCGCACCGTAAATCGCACTCTTAAAAGCACTCACATCACGCTTTTGATCATTAAAAAAAACATCAATGACTTGTTGATATATTTTTTTTTGGTTCAGTTGTGTGGCAGAGAATGAGTGAAGGGATTGAGTAATGATGGTAAGAGTTTTTAGAATCAGGAGCTAATACCGTTTGGTTAAAGGATTATTGAATGAGTGAAACATATGTGAAGGAAAGATGCGAATGCATATTATGTTACGACGAGGGTTGTGATTGGGTTTGTATGGGTAAGCATATACCTATGGAGCATTTAGTCTATGTGGTCTGTTTAGCCCAAGTGACGCATTAGGTTCATGTGGCAGTATTAGTCTTGATAGTCATAAGGCTAGGGTGGTAATTAAAAGTTTGTGTAAAGATTGTGTGTTGAAGATAAAAGATAGGGAGATTTTGGTAGATTTGATACCTTTGGTTATGTCTAAGTTTGACTTGATTCTTGGGATGTACTGGTTGTCATCCTACCATGCATCGCTAGACTGTTTTAGGAAAAGAGTAACCTTTAGGATACCTAAGGAGGAGGAATTCGTTTTCCAAGGGAACAAGAATAGTACACATATCCATATCGTTTCGGCCATTAAGGCTTTGAAGATGTTGAAGAGGGGTTGTCAAGGGTTTTTGGCACATGTAATGGATGTAGAGATTGAAGAAAAGAAGCTTTCGGAGGTACTAGTGATTTGTGAGTTTCTAGACATTTTTTCAGATGATTTACCAAGATTACCCTCAGATCGAGAAGTGGAGTTTACAGTTGATCTCTACCTAGGCATAGCGCCCATATCTATTTCTCCCTATAGAATGTCACCTGCTGAGCTAATAGAGTTGAAGGAATAAACTTTCGCGCTAGGGTCATCCTCACATGCTGTCTATGAAGATTAACAAGTACACGGAGCAGGATCCATGTAGGGTTTCAAAGCCCTGTGAGGGTCCATTGAACACGTCTCTCTCCTGCGTGGAGCAGCGACCTCGAGCACGGTTGTCGGATCTTCGCGATGGTGCAATAGGTACCTCCAGTTCTGGGGGTTCTTCTTCTGTTCAAGAATCACGGCCTAGGATTGCTCCTCAATCCCTTCCTAGTGGGGTTTTCTCACGGGATCAAGTAGCAAAGAAGGTTAGGGTTTTCGTTCTGGCATATACTCAAGCAATCGACGGTACATTGGATGGCGACAGTGCTGAGGCTTCATCAAGCCATGTTCTAGTTGCGGCCAACACCTGTTTTGAAAGAGTTGCTATTGAGGCGCTGAATCGAGCACGGAGAGGTCTCAGCCCTCTTAGCATGGGACGTATAGCTGATGTTGAAGCTAAATTAGGTCATTTCCATGGCGAACACACTCCGCACGGTGACTCTGCTCCACACCCTTGTTTGAAATTTTTTTATTCTGGTGTTGCTGCACCTCGTGCCATAATAGGGAATTATGGAGGCTTTCGGGGCCTAGGCACCCAATATGGCAGAGGTTGTTTGGGTAGTGGAGTTGGTTTTGAACATGTGAGAGCAGGGCATAATTCTGCTCGTGCTGTGCTCGACAAAAAGCCTAGCCCACCTCAGGCTAAAAATTGGGCATCATTGTTAACTAATCGTAGTTTTTCTAGCTCTAGCCTTGAGTACATTGAAGTAAGTAATCCAGAGCATGAAGCTTATGTTGATATTGGTAGTGAATTTATTGATGATAAGGAGTGGACAGCATGCCTAGTAGGTTATTTTCTGGATGTAAACCTAGCTTTTGTGTTGGTGAGGGCAACAGCCAAGACCTTATGGACTCAATTCGGGTTAACTGATGTCTTTGGTAATGATAAGGGCTTTTACTTTTTTAAATTTCACAGTAGGGAGGCTATGGAAAGTGTGTTAGAAAAGGGTCCTTGGCATTTTTTGGGTAAACTTCTTATTCTTAAATGATGGAGACATTGTCTATGTTTATCTAAGGAGGCCATGGTTAAGATCCCGGTGTGGGTCAAACTCCATGACTTGCCATTAGAGTTTTGGAATGTGCAGCGCTTAAGCAGAATTACTAGTGTGTTAGGTGTGCCTTTGTTCTTGGATCAGGCTACGGAATCTAAGCAACACATTTCTTATGCTCGAGTATGTGTCGAGATCGATGCGGCTTCCCCTTTGAAGCATGAGATCATTATTAGTTGTGCAGGTGAATCTGCAACTATTCGTGTGGAATTTCAACGTCTTCCTAGTATATGTTCAAATTGTCACTTTTTTTGTCATGAAACTAGTAAGTGTAAACTTACTGTGCAGATTCCATCATATGTTCAATCTGAGGAGCTTAAGGTAGATGTTGATAATAATGATGGCTATGGAGAGAGGATTCAAGTTGGGAATAGTAGAAGTGTTACACATGATAATTTTGTTATTAGGAATTCTAACCCTTCCATCCTAGTGGAGAAAGTTAGAACTAAGCAAGCGTCGGACCCGCCAGTTTCTGTGGCTGAAGCGAGTGATTGTGAGAAGTATAGAAATAATGCAGCTTCTATGGACTTTTCAAATTCAGCAGAGATGGGTGACATGGAGCAAGCAGCAACTGTAACTCCTACTTCAAATTCCTTCAGCGTGCTTATGCGTAAGAAAAAGACAAAGAAACAACGGTCCCAAGCCTTTTCGGATGGTGAGAATGAAGCTTCTCTTTCTCCTTCTCAACAGAAGGTGAGGAATAAGCAGTCTAAACCGTCCAGTGGTAAGAAAAAGAAGAAATCGTCTCTCGGTCATTTAAGTTGGTAGTTCTTTCAATGAGGGTTGTATGAGGTTTTTGTTTGCTTAGCATTTCTCCCCCGCACCCTTGTGGGGGTTTTGTGCTTTATGTTGCTTAGTTTCCTTGTTTTGTTTGGTTAGTGTTGTAACTTCCTGGGGTATTCCCCTTGGATTCTTGTACATTTTTCATTTTTTTATGTTACATTTAATTACCCAAAAAAAAAATAATTACAGGAGTTATTAGAAAAGGATTCATTCGACCCAGTAACTCACCATGGGGAGCACTTATACTATTCGTGAAAAAGAATGATGGAACACTGAGGATGTGTATCGACTATCGACAATTGAATGGGGTGATCATTAAGAACAAGCATCATTTGCCTAGGGTAGACAACCTGTTCGACTAGCTGCTATGACCCAGAGTATTCTCAAAGATAGACCTGAGGGCAAGATACCATCTATTGAAAGTGCGGGAGTCAAATGTATCTAAAACTGCCTGTAGGACCCGTTATGGGCATTATAAAATTGTGGTGATGCCTTTTGACTTAACGAATACTCCTGCGGTGTTTATAGACCTAATGAATTGAGTGTTTAGAAGTTTTCTAGCCTAATTCTTGATTGTGTTCATAGATGGCATTCTAATATACTCTCGGAGTGATGAGGAACACAAGGAACATTTGAAGATTTCATTGCAGATCCGGAGGAAGCACTAGTTGTATGCAAAATTCGAAAAGTGTGAATTTTGATTGGATCGAGTGGTGTATTTGGGTCTTGTTATATCCAGAGATGGAATACAAGTGGACATAATGAACGTAGAAGTGGTAGTCAATTGGAAAAGGCCAACTAGCGTGACAGGGTTACGAAGCTTTTTCAGGCTAGCTAGTTGTTACCGGCGTTTTATTCGGAACTTTTCCCTGATTGCGAAACCCTTGACGCGGTTGACTCAAAAAAATGTCAAGTTTAAATGGTCCAACGGATGCGAACGAAGGTTTCAAGAGTTGAAGTTCAAACTGGTGTCAACACCTGTGCTTACCGTTTCGTCAGCCAATGAGAACTTTGTTATTTATAGTGACGTGTCACACCAAGGCTTAGGTTACGTTTTGATGCAACACGGGAAGGTTATCGCCTATGTGTCCAGTCGATTGAAACCTCATGAGAAGAATTACCCTACCCAAGATCTAGAGTTAGGTACAATCATCTTCGTGGTTAAGATATGGAGACATTATTTGTACGGCGTCCCTTGTGAGGTCTTTACGGATCATCAGAGCTTGAAGTATATTTTCACCCAGAAAGAGCTGAACTTGAGGCAAAGGGGATGGGTGGTGTTAACTAAAGATTATAACTACACAGTTCACTATCATCTGAGGAAGGCTAATGTCGTGATGGATGCCCTAAGTCAAAAATCATTGAAAAGAAAATAGTGCATCTAGGAGCGGTATAAGCTGGTACTTTTTCTAAAATGCGAACGCTTAGAACCCATCTTGCCATAGGAAAGAATGGAGGCCTATTAGCAACTCTGAGTGTAAAAAACCAACCTTATTAAATCAAATTTGAGCAGCTTAATTAGCAGATAATCAAGTGGACAAGATAAGGGCGGAAGCAGCAGCTAATTAAGGGAAGACAAAATTTGATGTTCGAGATGATGTATTGTGGTTCGGTCACATATGGTATGTGCCCAATAATGAGGAGCTGAGGAGGCAAATCTTAGATGAAGCACATAACTCAACATATACTATGTACCTGAGATGTATGAAGTTGTATAGAGATTTAAAGAAAAGATACTGATGGAGTGGGATGAAGAAGAACATAGCGAATTTTGTGACAAGATGTTTAGTATACCAATAAGTTAAGATTAAACACTAGAAGCCGACAGGATTACTACAACTATTACTTGTACCCGAGTAGAAGTGGGAACATATTACCATTGATTTCATAACCAGACTCCCCCAAGCACCCAAGGAGACTGATGCTATTTGAGTAATTGTGTATATGTTGACAAAGTCAACTCACTACCTACCAATAAAGATGACGTATTCTATGGATCGGTTTGCACGTCTTTATATTGATGAGATCGTTAGGCTACATGAAGTACCAGTTTCTATAGTATCGAACAGGGTCCCACGTTTTACGTCTGGGTTTTGGCAAAGCTTACAAGAAGCGTTGGGGACTACTCTAAAGTTTAGTACAACTTTTTATCCGCAGACTGACGGTCAATCGGATAGGACAATTCAGACCTTAGAAGATATGCTTAGAGGATGCATTCTAGACTTTTCTAGAAATTGGGAGGAACATTTATTGCTGGTCAAGTTCGCATATAACAATAGTTTTCAATCAACCATAGGGATGGCCCCTTACGAAGCGTTGTACGACTGTCGAAGCCCAATTTATTGGAAAAGTCAGAGAGAGAAAGTTGCTTGGACCTGAGATAGTTAAAATTACCACTGATAAGATTAAGTTGATCCAAGAGAGATTGAAGCAATCATAAGACATGCAGAAGAGTTATGCAGATAATTGAAGACACAATCGGGTGTAGTGGAGGACCGTGTTTTCCTAAAGGTACTACCATGGAAGGGTATGATTAATCTAAAAGAGTTTTGCCCTGTAAGGGTGTGTGTAAGCCCAGTAAGAGTGTGTGTGTAGGTCCTACAAAAGTATTGTACGAAGCCCAGTAAGGGTGAGGGTTGATCTTTAGAGACATTGAGTTGTTGTTCCTTTTAAGGGTGAGTGTTAACATATAATGGCATTTTGAATTGTTGAATAGGATCGTGTGTTATAAATTATTAGATTGAACAGTGGCTTTAAAACCTTATCATGAGAAATATCCACGTCTCTTCGAGCAAGCTATGTAAATTTCGAGGAAGAATTTTTTAAACGATGGTAGATTGTAATAACCCGAACTCAAGGATACGAATAGAAAAGAAAAAATATCTCAAAAGAAACGAAATCTCAAACCTAACTTTGGTAAGAAGAACCAGCCCGACCGTCTAACCTTTTTGAGCTTGAGACCTAGGATAGAGAGGGAAACCACACCAGCATATATTAAAATCTTAATATTGAGGATAAGAATTCAAAGTTATTAGTCCAAATTATTTAAGACAAGCATTAAGCTTGAAAGGTCAAGAATTGAACCTATGTGAAAATACCCGAATTTTCTCCTATAATTAAATAAAGAAATTTTTTTGATATATATATATATACACTTAAGTGGTTAGCTATCTAAGAAAATGTGCCAAACTTGGTTGCTAAGTTTCTTGAACCAAGGTTAGTGAAAAGCAACCCAAGTTAACTAAACTTATTCTAGAGTTAACCAAGCTTCTCAAGGAAGCTTCCTTCACTCTCTTTGCTTATTAAAAGGAACCCAGACCTCCCACTCTTCCTCTTGATTTTTGGCATTAGTGAGGTGAGGGAGAGAAAGAAAATGAAAGAAAAAGAAAGAAGAAGAAAGAAGGAGGAGGAAGAACCAAGGAAATTTAGGAATTCATGGAGCTATAGCTAAGTCCAAAGCCTTCCATCACAAAGAAACAACTTCCAAACAAGATAATCAAGGCTAAACACTTTTGATTTTATACATATTAGATACTTCTTTTATTTTTTTCAAACACAAATTTAATATCAAGAATCGAAAACTCAAAAATAAAAGCGTCATGGTTGGATTTTTGGGACTGTTGGGTATGAATGTTGAGTTTGTGAGTTGGTATGAGTTTTACCATGGGTTTCATGACTTCTATAAGCTCTGGAACATTAATATATTAAGTTCAACACATGTATACAAAGAAGATGGGTCAAAAACTTACACACATGACACTAAGAGGCTAGAACCAAGATAGGCCTGAGCTTTGAGCAATTTGAGCTTTCTGTCCTGATCTTTGGAACATCATAACTAAATGTAGAAAAATGATCTTAGTGTGTTCTTTAAATCCAGACCTAGGTTTTTGTGTTATCTTTTATCCAAAATTGGTTTGAACTCTTTTGAGTGAGTAGAACTCGAGATATTGCAATTCTACCAAACTGTATCGTTTTCAGACCAACTGACAATACCAACCTAAACCCCTAGTTTACAATGAGATCGGAGCTTTGTCCAAAACATAAAAGTTGTCGATCACATGTATATCTAACGTCCCACCAAAAATGAGCCCAACATATTGAGATTTGCTAGATCAAAATCCCTTTGAAACTCTCTGTTGTGGTTCAGCCATTAAAGGACACTTCTGTCACATATTTTTGTATAGCCAAAAAATAATATATTTAGTGACCTAATCCGAAAGTGGTCTACATGAATATTGTAGGTAACATATTGACCTACTCTTTTTCCAAAAATAATACCTATATTCCTCGGGAAAGTCCCTCAAACCCTTTTCACACTCTCTGTTCAAAACCGATTCTACGAAGGGTTTGGTGGCTAACAGAACCTATTATACAAAATGGATTATAGCTTCAACTTGTTTCAAATAGCAACGCCTAGATGTAACGCTTCGGTACCGTTTTAATATAATTCAAATATATTTCTTGAGAGCCAACCCAATATGAAAGCCCTTTCTTTGCAAACTATGCCTTTAGATGCTCCATTCATATTTAAAACTCCATTCAAAAGCACCCGAATTAGATATTCACTAGCAAACGCCCCCAGCGAACCCCGCTCGAGCGGACTCCTGACTGCTCGAGCGGTCAGGTACCCGAGAGCACCTTTTCCCAAAACCATGAAAATTTTTCTAAAGCTGAAAATAACAACCATTTCTTCTCTTTCTTGAAACATGAATTCAAACCCTCAAACAAGATCTGGAATACTCACATAAGCTTAAATTGTCCATCCTTTCCAAGAAAACTAAGATCTCCACTTCATTAACAAAAATTACAATAAACAGGAACTAAGGTGTTCAATCATTACACGATAAACGGCCTCACATGCATGCACAACATGAATATATATGGCTCTAAGGCCTTACAACACGGGATTCCAACCCACAATTACAATATTCCGGATATTCAAAAATAAGAATACAATTCCAACTCTCAACAGCTGACTATCCCAAAGGAAATACAATCTCACACACTACGCTAAGAGTCCAACTACTGTCATCACAATCCATTCTCTTCTTCCAGCTATCACCTGAAATGTTGTTAAACAACATGAGCCGAAACTCGTAGGAAATGGGCTATCATCGAATACATGCACGGTATGTGAAGATGGTTATGCAAAGTGCACGCATAAATCTGACTAAAACATTTTGTTTGTTTCCCAAATAAATTATCATTGCATAATCGAGTTTTATAAAAAGGGTTATTGTTCCATACTTCTTAGTTTCCGTGAAATCATCTAATTTACCATTCTTAATTAAACGACACATTTTACCCCTTTTTATCAACCACACATGTTTTCACATTTCACAATCTTCTCAATTTCTCCACTTATGGCTTTATTTACCGAATTCCTTTACCATCTCCCATTAACCAACATGTTTTACCGTTTGTTCCATTCTCAGATTAAGGTTTTACAACCCAAACATTCACAACGCACATAGCAACACACGCTAACACATGCCAACACGCACTCGTTGGCATTTTGTACCTTTTACCAATTCATGGTTCAAAATAATAGGCACCGGCGTCGGACGAGCGTATAGACTTCTGTAATGTTACACTCAACCCGGCCACACAGACCCCATGAAGTAACGGAACGTGCTATACCCCGACACGACTCGTCCTTTCACGGTTCATTAGCTAGCGGGCAGAGAACAAAATCTGCGCAGTTTTTCGATCTTTCACCGTGGAGCACCTCGTGCCTAACCTTAAATGATCCCTTGGATCCACAAACCAGTCCTTTTTCAATATTTCTTAATACAACACACACATGTGAGTCCAACCCCAATGGTTCCTCTCATCAAACCCATACCGCAAACACATGTGAGTCCAACCCTAAAGGTTCCTCTCGCCAACCCCATATTGTTACATGTTTTCATTATTCACAATTCCTTGATTTTATGGTCCAATCCCAAATTAACCATCCACATAGATACCAAATTCATGAGATCATTGGTTTCATTCAATAAAACCCACAATTTATACTTGACATCAACAAGTGCCACGTATATTTATAAAATTGAGCTTACAATAGGTTATGACAACTCCCAATTTAGCTCACAATTCCGTCAATTTCATCATACCGGTTCTTTAAACCCAAAACCCCCAATTTTTCATAACATTAGCCCAATCCCAAACCCTAATTTCTCATTCTTGCAATCAAACCCCCATAAATGACATAGTCAAGATCAAAACATGTTAAATCCTTCATAGGTTTAAAATTAAACTCTCATTATCACCAAACTTCAATTTAGAGCTTTGAAAACATGAATCTCATGCCATTACATTCATAAACTTGAAAATTCAATACATATCACGAAAATACTCAAAGAGAGTCTTAGATCCTACCTTAGGGACGCTAGATCCATAAGAAAAAGCCTCAAACGAGCTCCATTCACGAGAATCTCCAATCACACGGTGAGAAAAGCTTCTCCAACGCTAAGATCGGGCCTCCAACGCTTGAGTCACCGAGAGGAAGCGAGAGATCTCACCGAAGGGAGCTCTAAAGCACTCCCAAACTCACACCCTAACCTCACATATGGTTTAGAGAGAGAGAGGAAAGAAAAGAATGGAAGAAAAAAGCCCCACGCGACCTTTTAAAGAAACCAGATCTACAACAGTCCGCTCGAGCGAACCCGCGCCGCTCGAGCGGTCACACCCCAGAAACTCTTCTGCCACTACTCCGTTCGAGCGGGCTCCCCACCACTCGAGCAGTCAACGCTGGAAACACACTGAACAGAAGCTGCCAAAATCGAGTCCAAGCGCAAGCCAAACGTCTCACAACGATGTTCTTCTTCACAAATTCATCTACAACCATCATCACCATGTACATAAAAATCCAATAATTGATTCTCATGCACGAATTGCACTTCCAAACATCTCCACTGGGCATAACACATTTGTTTTTATTAATACTTCAAAAATAAAAAGGGTCCGAGTCGCTACACTAGAACTCTTCATAAGACTTTTAGAGGACATGTTAAACTAGAACATATCCAAAAATGGGCTCTCTTTGACTTGATTTGATGGCCCAAAACTGAGATCAACAAAGACACTTTTCTAACCAATTTTCTGTGCAAGTGCTAAACCGTTTTTTTTACGTCAAGTTTTTCACCTAGTTGAATTAGCTTTTGGCTTTGGTGTTAAGCATAAAGGTTGTAGAGAATATTTTAATCTAAATTGTCACCAAAAATCATAATCTAACTCCTAGTCTAATTACCTCAAAATTTTGCGGCACTTTAAGATTTAATGATTGGAAGAGAGTAATAAATAGTTAAGTTAAATTCTTAAACAAGGAAAAGATTGGGCAAGTGGGTAGTACCCCTTAAACCTAAGAAGAAAGTAACCATGATCCCCAAAATCAAGTAAACATTCAATTGTCAGAATCATTTTAGTTTCACATGCTAAAGGGGGAGGATTTCGTGTTAACGGTCGAGTCATGTTTTGCTTGGTAGGCACGGAGGTTTTAAAACCAGGGATTCTGCTTAGCTTGTCGGGGGAAGCTCGGTTCATACGCATATAACACAAGGTGAGAGTGATTTTTCATTTTGTTGAACTTGAGTTTATGTAAATGATGCATGAAAATGCTTTGAAGCGCATGTTTTGAACTACTATTAGTTTTAATGATCGCATGAACCTGTTGTTTTCAAATGCCATGATGTTTTTAATTCAAGTGTATTGTCCATGATATTTTGAGAAAGCATGATGATATTATAAAAGAAATTGTCAATGCTGTTTTGTTGTTTCTAAAGTGCCAAGTTACAAGGATTTTCGGCCCTTTATATACTGTTATCATGAGAGAGGTTACCCAACTTTGGATTTTTTATTTGTCCCTATAGGGGAGGTTTCCCGTTAAGCGGGAGTTTTTGCCTTCAAGGCTTTTGGGCTGAGTCCTAGGGTTTAGAACATACCACTCGTGCTTGGTAGAGAGTGGCCCTCATTCCATCACGTTGCCATCCGTACATTGCGAATTAAGGTTACAGTACCGTCGAAACTCCCGGTCATAAAGTTGACGACTACATGCACACTGTTGGGGTTTAAGTCTAGTTTTGAGAAAGTGGTTATTCATTTTAAATTGTAGAGGTTGAGCTAAGAACATATTTTTGTTTGCAGTACTGAGAATGTTCTGTATAATCTGTGATATTTTCATATTCAAGCAAATGCATCAGTTTCCATGTTTTTTAAGAAAAATGTGATGAACTATTTTTAAAAATTATTTTCAGTTATCTTTAACAAAGTAATTGTCTTTTCTGTTCCTAATAATGCTAAGTGCACACTCCTGTAACCTCTATGGTTGCAGATACCATGAACGGTTAGGAGTTGGTCCATCATCAAGTAATTTTGGATCTGGTGTTGGGAATCATTTTGGTCCAGTTTTCTTTGGTTTAGTTTTTATCTTTGGTAAAGCTTCATGTATAAGACCTGAACGTTTTTGATGTTTTAGAAGTAATGTATGCCCTTGGGATGGTGAATCTCTAGTGACTCATGTTTACCTCCTTTTAACATAAAGGATGGTGGTTGCTTAGAAGTTCTTGTTTTGTCTCTTATTATTATTATCTTTTATCTTTCCCTTTAGCCGCCGGTCTGTAGCGGGATCACATTCCTCTATACAGGTTTAGTGCTTTGCGGTGGTGGGGTGTTACACATAGCCTTTCTATATCCTTAAAAACCATGGTCGCGACTTTTATTTGTCACAGCCATGTGCTTTGTTTAGTTTGTTTTTCGCGGTAACTTTATTTTTGTGACGGCCGCCTGTTTTGTGACTATTTTTGTCACAGCCGCAACATTTGTTGCCATGGCCATGAGTTTTCTACGCATCTAGTAGCTTAAATATAATGTTTATGTCTCTTTTTCTTATTCTGTACAGCCTTCTTATAGCATGTTAGGGGCAGAAACTGTTGGAGGCAAAACTGTCAAGATTATTATTTTTGTAAACGATTTTCGATAAAAAGTAACTAGACTGGCTATTGCCGAAATAGGCTCCAGATATAACTTTTGATATCGAACGATCAAAATAAAAACTCGTGAAACCACAGTTAATTTAGAAAAATACCTTTTTTCGATCGATTCTTCAACTATCATTTTGATTCCGAGTTGAAGCTCCCGTCAGATATTCTTTTGTATTCCCTTATGTGATTCCCGAACATAGTGTAGGCCACAAACCTTCGAGAACTTGTACCGGCTGAACTTGGCCAGCCTTAGTCTTGATGACAAGTTATGAATTTGGTTCAACCTACCCGCATATTTACAGGGCTACTGCAAGAACCTGTGGAGTAATTATGACAAAGACTTTTAGTGTAATCCAAATACGTATCCAACAGTTTTCGCAATTACGCAAACCTCTCACTTGTATCTGTAATTATGAAAACCTTACAGCGGTTTTTACATTTTTTATAAAATACTAAATTACAGTTCACACCATTAAAGAACTGTAATTGCACTCTAAGCCATAATCTCAAGACCGTATTGCATTTAGCTCCTGCTATTAAATGCTTAACTCATCTCCCCACGTTAAATTCTTGATACCCGTCAATTAAATTTCATTACTTATAATATAATTTAATCAGCATCTTGAAATTTCTTATGCCCTTCCGCTTAACTTATTTCACCGCAAGATAATCAAATTGACCTACAGAGTTTGGTCCGGTCAAAACTTATAAGCTTCCTTAAGGAGGTATCATCAATCCTGAACAATCGAGAAGTGAATTTCGTTAATAATGAATATTTATCATATAATTAATACCGCTATCTAATTCACTAGGAATATAGACCCATATAAGATCACACCCTCTAATGAATCAAAATAACAAATATTAAATATACTCAAATCAATAATTATTTCAAGATTCAGAGCAAAAGCACTCTTATCATAATCTTGGGGTGTGAATTAATTTATATAGTCAGTATAAAATTAATTTATATAGTCAGAACAATAGACGATAATATTATCTGTTCTCCGTAACCAAGACAGGCCTACTAAAACACTGTACTAAAGTCGTACCGATAGTATGTCCATTTCCATCTAAACTGTAAACAAATACTTATATTCGGCAAGAACCTAAAATCTGGTCTTCTGTGTGTAAGTCGTACTCTATACACCAGATTAAATACTGTACAGAACAAAGGATATTCATCCATTACATTAAAGAAATGATATTGCATACATTCTTCATTAAGATTCTTACAAAATGGAAAAATAATTTTATTAAAAAATAAAATTAAATACTAAAATTAAAATATAAACCATAATTTTTAGTATATAACCTTAACTATCTTCCACTTATACTCAAAATTATGCTGCCATACATCTGATTTCCATGCCCTCTACATGACTATCAAAAGTCTTAGTCGGAAGGCTCTTTGGAAAGAGATCTGCAAGGTTATTTTCAGATGCAATTTTGGTCACCGCAATATCACCCTTTTATACAATGTCTCGTATTATGTGATACTTACGCTCAATGTGTTTTTCTTTTTTATGGATTCTTGGTTCCTTCGAGTTTTCAATTGCTCTACTATTACCACAATAAAGTGCAATAGCCGATTGAACTGAAGGTACAAAATCTAGATTCAACAGGAAGTTCATGAGCCAAATGGCCTCCTTGACTACTTCAGAAGCTACTATATACTCGGTCTTCGTGGTGGAATCAGCAATGCAGAACTACTTGATACACCTCAAACTAATAGCTCTACCTCTTAAGGTAAACACATATCCTAAGGTAGACTTACAGGAATCATTGTCTGATTGAAAATCTGAGTCTGTGTACCCTAAATGTACTAGACTATCTGCCTAATAAATCAACATATAATCCTTAGTCCTTTTCAGGTACTTAATTATATTATTTACCACAGTCCAATGCTCCTACATTAGGTTAGACTGATATCTACTAACTATGCCAACGGTAAAGCAAATGTTTGGTCTAGTCCAAAGCATAGCATACACTAGGCTTCCTACTACCAAAGCATAAGAACAGCCTTCATCTTCTCTATCGCATCAGGTGTCTTAGGACACTGATCCTTGGATAGAGTGATTCCATATCTGAAAGGGAGAAACCCTTTCTTGGAATCCTGCATGCCTAAATGATCAAGGACATCATCGATATACTTTGCTTGTGACAAGCCCAACATCTTCTGTTTCTAATCTCACACAAGCTTGATCCTAAGGATGTTACTGGCTTCTCCCATGTCCTTCATATTGAACTACCCGGATAACTATACTTTTACAGTGGATAATGCCCCCACATCATTTTCGATGAGCAAGATATCATCTACATAAAGTACTAAAAAGATCACCACGCTTCCGTCACGCTTCTTGTACACACATAACTAATCTGGACTCTTGATCAAAACCATAAGACTTTATGGCTTGATCAAACTGAGTATTCCAAGACTTCGATGCCTGCTTAAATCCATAAATAGATCCTTAAGCTTGTAGAACCTGTGCTCCTGGCCATTCGCTATGAAATCGTCTAGTTCTACCATATAGATACACTCGTCAAGACTTTCATTAAGAAAAGCTGTCTTGATATCCATTTGTCAGATTTTATAATCGAAATTAGCGACAATGGATAAGAGAATCCGGATAGACTTAAGCATGGCTACCGGCGAAAAAGTTTTCTCATAATCGATCCTTTCTTTCTGAGTGAATCTTTTTGCAACAAGCCTTACTTTGAAGGTTTCAATCTTTTCATCTGCTCCTCTCCTAGATCCACTTGCATCCAATGGTATCCCTTCGGGTGATTCAACAAGTTTTCAGATCTGATTAGAATACATAGATTCTATCTCTTAATTCATAATCTTTTGCCAAAGATTTGCATCTTTGTTGTGAAGTGCTTCATTATAGTTACAAGGTTCAGTATCTAGTTCTATCGAGATCTTGCTAAAAGACTTTCCTATGAACATATACCAATCAAGTTGATAAACAACCTCCCACTACGACGAGGTACTACATGTGTTTGTGTACTAGTAATACCACGATGTACAAAATTTGAACCCTGTATATCAGCACCCTGTTCATGATTTGCACATGTTCTGATACTTCTTCCACTATAACGAGGTAATGGAATATCAGTGACTTGTGGTTCCTCTTCCATTCTACTGGTATTTTATCTTATTTCTTCCAGAAAAATTTTACTATTGGGTCTGTGGTCCATAATATAATCCTCTTTCAAGAATCAGACATTGGTACTAACAATGACCTTTCGATCATTATGATTATAAAATAGACTACCCTTCATTCCCTTAGGATACCCCACAAAGAAACAGACTTATGTCCTCAGTTCTAACTTACCCGCGTTCCCTTTCAACACATGTGCTGGACACCCCTAAATCTGAATGTGTTTTAGACTAGGCATATGCCCGGTCCACAATTTTATGGGAGTATAAGGTACAAACTTAGAAGGTACCATGATCAGAATGTACTTCGCTGTCTCTAATGCGAGCCCCCAAAACAAATCGAGTAAATTAGAATAACTCATCATAGACCTTACCATCTACATAAGAATCCTATTCCTTCTTTCTGCTACACCATTTTGCTGTGGAGTGCCTAATGCAGCAACTGGGATATAATCTCTTTCGATGAAAAGTTATCCTTAAACTCTCCAAAGAGGTATTCCCCACCATGGTCAGATCGTAGTGATTTGATACTTTTACCTACACGCTTCTTCGCCTCTGTAGACACCCTAATTTGACCCCGCCTAATCTGAGGTGAATCCGATGATGAAAACGATTAGAATGGTGTCTCAATTCGATCATCGGGAAATGATCCAAGCATGGTATTTGAATCCATTCGTCAAAACATTTAAACCAATAAAATTATTTTGAACCATCAAACCCAAAGTGGCGACCGCCAACAGAACATTTCAGAAACTTTCGTTCATTGTGGCAACCGCCAACACCATTGTGGCGACTACCAAAAGAACTTTGTGAAAATCCTAGCAAAAAGTGGCGACCGCCACCTCCATCATGGCGACCGTCAACTCACATTCTGGCGACGGCCATAAGAACCACTTGGAAGCTTTTCAAAAGTCGCGATCACCAACTCCTAACATGGCGACTGCCAACTTCAAACATCCTGATGTGTCCCAGAACGTGTGAGCATCTCATTGGTTGAAGAAATCTATAAATACCATGCCCCTTAGTACATTTTTGAGAAAAAATTTTAGAGAGAGGTTTAGTGAGAGAAGTTCTGCCGAGTCGCCGAGCAATCCCAAGCTTCGACGCCAAAACCCTGCCGAAGTATCGAAAGTCGTACCTCTAATACTAAAGTTCTGAAACCCAAGCTTGGATCATCGCCCAAGGACCGAATTGCTTATCACCTGTCACGTCCCAAACACCAGGGTCACGCGAAAGCCCACCAAAATACCATTTGAGAAAATAAGATTTGCAGTTGGAAAACCATCAACTTAAAAATATACATGATTTGGATAAAAATCCCCACAGTTCAACTCTCGTAAACTATAAACATGCAATCTCATACATGAATAAGTATATCGCCTCAAGGCATACAAATTCAGCCTTCTGAAACAGGCGTCACATGTATAAGTACATGTCCAAAACAGGAAACTATAACTAGTCTTCCGCCACCACAGGAATCTAGGTCAACTCCCCGTGCTCACCTGAAAAGGTTTTACAGCAAAATCCCACACTGTGAGTCGAAGCCCAATAGAACATAAACAATAAAACTGTAAAGCAGACTATGCAATTACACACACACGGGCTCAACCACAGGAGCCCAAAAGGTTTTCCTTCCAAAATCATAAGTTTTTTCCATCAGACTAACACAAGTCTCAAAAAGGTTATCTCATAAAACCTCACATTTTTCATCCTTCAAACTATACATATCATCCAAACAGATATCATGCCACAATTAAGGGAAAGCTGTAAATAAATAATAAGCTCCACCCAGGCCACACGACCGAGGAGAAAAGATCAAATGTAATCCTATGTACCGACTCTGCCACACTGACAAAGGTAACAACTATAGACTCTTGTCCAATACCCTAGATGCAAAGGCTTAGTAATGACAAGCTCTATACGGAGTCACGACAACGACGCCATTAACGGAGGCACTCGAACTGCTCAATTTATGGGAGATAACCAAAGGTACAAAGCACCTACTGCTTAATTTACTAGACCTGAACCCGAGGGTACAAAGCACCCACACACACTCAATTTACAGGGACTAACCTGAAGGTACAGAGCACCTACACTGCGCACGTTTCCAGACTTACACCGTGGAGAAATGGATGCCCAACTCAACCAAATCCACTGTCACGGTACATCTATGAAAAACATTTAAAAAATCCACCGTATCCCAACTACGAAACCCACAAAACAGTTTATACAACACATGTATAAAAGAGATCCAATCCATCAAAATGGAGATCTAAATCATTTTCAACAAAATGTTTAAAAGGTGAGACTCAACCCTGCGCGGGTTAGCTCTAAACCTCCAAAAAGGCGTTTTTCACAATTTTCACAAACATCTCGTTTTCAAACCTCTTTTTGAAAATGACGGGTACCACGTACCCAAAACATGTATACAACCAAGAAAAGGCGTAAAAATCTACTTTTAGCCAAAAACCAAGATTTACATATGAAAATCACGTTGGATGTATTTTCTACCCGGTGAAAACACATATAATTACATATGTCACCCATATACAGCAGTAGGGTCTAGAATCCTACTTCGGAGAGTCAAGAACTCGACATCTCAAAATTGAACGGCGTCAAAACGAGAATCCGACCGGATGGATGCAAAGCCGTCGGCCCCGATAGCAAGGATCCACAAAGGATCAAACACAAAACCAAGCCCCGGGCCCTCAAAGCTAGAGAGAAGGCAGAGAAATGGGGAAACTTAGCTTGGAAGAAAGGTTTTAATAAATATCTCCAGCCCTTGGGATATTTATAAACACACCAAAAAGTTTCTGTTCAGTCGACCGAACCCTGAATTTTTGGTTCAGTTGAGTAGGCCAAGCCCTCTAGTCGACCGACCTGCTGGACAGTGCGTTCTTTACGCTGAAACAAGGTTTTTGGTCCAAACACAAGCCAAACAAGCCTCTACCAAACCCCGGAAAGCATATAACACATTTGTACATGATGTTCTACAACTTTAAGGCATAACTCATGCATCGAGGTTGTTCATATACTGAAAGAAACACGTCATGCATATAAATATCATAGAAGAACAAGGTTTCGGGTCTCACACCACCACTCCCCGACTCAAGGATTCTTTAGTGATCTAGGTATTTTTTTTGGATCCTCGGTCCTTTTAACTCCATTTTCTACATCTTTGGAGTGACCGGGTTAATTTGATCGTTTCATTTTGACCACGTTATTGCATTGCTTATATAGTTGTTACATTTATGTTCAAATTCAAGTTTTAGCTTATTTAGCTTACTTGTTTATTTATTTGTTACTTACATTAACCTTTCTAATTTATCAATTTAATGCTAATATATTTTTAGTAATTACAACTTGTTAATATTGTTAATTATTATAATAATGCACTTACATTTGTGTGAATGTAGTTGTTAATACTACATTCACATTTTGAGTTAAATAGTTGTAATTAATTTATTTTATCTCTTTTTTTTCTAGTATTAGTTTAATTTCTTTTACTAGTATATTTCATTTATTTTCCTTTCTTCTTTTTGTAATGTAGACTTATCAATGTACCATTTTTTTTTCTTTTATTTTTTTGTAATATTAATTCAATGTCCCTTTATTTTCTTAATATTAGTTTAATGTTTTTTTATTAGCATTTTTTTATCTTCCTTGTAATAATAGTGTAATTTTCCTTTCTAGTATTTATATTTCTTTTTCTTTTTTTTTTCCTTGTAATGCAGCTTTATTTTCTTTTCAATGTTCCATTTTATTTTATTTTCTTCCCTTTTAATATTATCTTAATATTCCTTTCTAAGCATTTATTTTCTATCTTCCTTTTTCTTTTTTTTAATAGTAGTATAATTTTTTTTCTAGTATTTTATTTTTTTAATATTAGTTTTAATTTTCTTATAATATTTCACTTAGTATTTCTTTTCTTTTTCTTATAAAACCCTAATTTTTTTTCTTTTTCTATAGTTTTGTTTTCCTTACATGGTACTTTTCTTTTATTTTGTTAAACTCAAAAATCATAAAAAAGTCTTTTACGCTAGATTTCATCTTTAACTGTAATTTTCTTCACTTTTGTTTTGTTTTCCGTTTATCTTCTTCTGTCTCTTTAAAAAAAATATAAAAAGTGAACAGTTAGCTTTTTCTTTATTAGTTTAATAGTATTTGTTAACCTTTTATTCTTTAACCTTTTTTACACCTTTTGATAATATGTCTATTTTTTTTAGCATATTTAGTATTAGCAATTTTTAGCATTTTGCTTGTTCTTTTATTTGAAATTATACTAGTTTAGGTTGTTTAAATAATATTACATGTATGTGTGCTCTATGTATCATTTAGTTAGAAATTGCATACCGTAAGACTTAGGACTTTTATTTTGATACTTGTTTTAATTTGCGTTCTATATACCTATGTTATGTATTTTTCATATTTGATTTTAGATGTTCTCTCTTTGTCTCCACTTTTTTTATTTTCATGCGTTTAAGAAATCTTAATAAAGAACTAATGATGATTAGTAGAGGCCATCCTTACGGTTGGGCGAATGGGGTGCCTAACACCTTTCTCGATTCGTACCTTAGCCCTCAAACCCTTTTTCTCTGGTTAAACATTTTAAGGATCAGTAGTCATTTTTGTTTTTTTTTTTTCTCAAAAACCAAGTGACGACTCTATTTTCAAGAAAAATGAATTTTCAAAATTTAGTTTTCAAGGTGTTAAAATATTTTTCAAACATCTTTTGAATTCTATATTTTCTACCATTTCCAAAGAATTCCAAAATCTCGGCGCCACAGCCTCCGCCTTGAATTCTTTGAAATTCTCAAAGCATTTAGACTTACGATGCATCAGGTAAATGCATCCATACCTTGAGTAGTCATCAATGAAACTGATGAAGTACTCAAAGTCACCTCTAGTCTGAATTGTCATAGGACTACACACATCAGAGTGAACCAGTTCCAACGGTTCTTTAGTTCTATAGATTTTGGCTGAAAATGGTCTGTTGGTCATCCTACCCTCTAAGCAAGATTTATAGATTAGAAGTGCCTCCACTTTTAATGAACGCAAAGGTCCATCTTCTACTAGTCTATTTATTCTTTTTAGATTAATATGACCCAAGTATAAGTGCCGAAAAAATATTTGGTTCATTAAAGAATAAAACTTTCTCTTATATAGTAAATTAGATATGTTATTCAATTTAGTAAGTTATAGTATAGGAGAGATTGGAGTAATAACATAAAAGCCAACCACCAATGTACCAGAATAGATGATCCATTTATTATCTTTAATAACCACAGAGTTATTAAAATAAACCAAATATCTATTTTTAACTAATCTAGAAACGGAAACTAAGTTCCTTTTAATAGAAGGTACATAAAGACAATCTTTTAATATTAAAGTCAAATCTCTACTAAAATTGAGAGGGACATCTCCCACTGCAACTGCTGTCACCTTTATATTATTGTCCATATGTAGGTTAATCTCTCCATCACTAAGTTGTCTGGTTTCTAGAACCTCTGCAATGAATTTCAGACATGATTAGTGGCTCCCGTATCTACACACTAGGTACCGGTAGATAACACCGCTAAACATGTTTTCACATCCAGTGAACAGAAATTACCCTAATTGTTTTGCCTTTTGAGAAATACTAGACATAACTTTTTCCAACGCTGCATCTGGTTGCAGTGAAAATATCTACCTTTTAGCTTTTTCACACCAGTTAGTGGCCTACTAACTATCCTGAAAATCGTGTTATCTTATTTCTGAATATTTTTCGGCCCAGAGAAAGAACTTTTTCAGAAATAAACACATTTTCTGGCATTAAAGGAATACCTATGGTAGTTAAAACTATATGCAAGTGACATTTTCAGTAAACAAAATTTTGTCCCGTTAGTTTGTTTTCTTTGAGTATTGAAGCGACTGGATTGAAAGCTATTTTATTATTGAGAATCACGTAATTAAAAATAATTGTTAATTATGACAAGCAATACTTTGAATTTATTTTAATATGGTTCCCTTTACTATTTTAAAATTAATTCGCTAGTAGCCTTATACCCTGTAAATAGGACGCCTCGATTGGAGGATATTTACAATTCATCGTATGTTTAGACAGACCAAGTCCTATTAATTTTACTATCTGGGTAATTGACCCTACCAAGTAAAATTAAATAACTAACATAGTTTCGGTCCAGTATATAATAGCAGTGACCCAGATGGAGAGGTTACTATTATATATATCTAAGTGTTAACCATCACCTAATTCTAAATCAATCCCTTTACAATGAACCTTTCAAATAGAGAAGTGATCCGCACTAATAATTATCCAGAATTATTTCTAAAAGATATTTGTACTGGCGATACTGTAATTAATCTATCTGAGGGGGAGGAAGGCCTTACTACCAACACGTAGAATTAATTACATCGCCTGCAAACTGGTGATGGAGACCATGGAATTTATCGGTAAATAAATTTTCTCTTCCACTTAGATTTTTAAAATATTTTTGAGGATTTATAAAAATTTGTTTAATTAAAATAAATTTATTAATTTTAAAAATCACATGATTTGAAAAAATCAAACATCTTTCCGTGTACACGATTCCAACGATTTCGGTTTATCAAATCATATTTTCGTGTTTTAATGCGTAACAAATAAAATTCGATAAATGCACAGTTTTTCATTCAGCTTTTCAGCTAAGGTAGTAATTAAAAGTATTTTTTTATTTTATTTTTTGTTACACATTTTTCAAAAAATATTAATTTATTTAGATTAAATATTTTTTAATTTAATTAATTCAAAATCCAGAATTAATTTCTACATTTTTTCAAGATATTCAATTTTATAAAAAAAATCATATTAAACGTGATATTTTGAAAAAAAAAATAAAATATCTAAAAAAATTAATTAAAACTTTTAATTAAGAAAAATTTAATTATATTTTCTATTACAAAATATTTAATTAAAACTGAATTTTTTGAATTAATTAAATTAACATAAAAATATAAAACAGTTATACATCATCCACGCAGTTCGTATGAATACAAATGCAAGATATGTATATATTCTGATTTTATAATCGAATCAAAACTCTGAAGAGTTTTAGTCTCCTGTTGAAGATAAGTTGTAAGAATCACATTCTGAGTCTGCTTCTTGTATCCCGATTGCATCAGGCTTCTCTGATATACTGTGATATCACACGAGGATCAAAACTACCTGGGACAGCACCACCACAATCGGCCACAACCCACCGCCGCGACGCCATCGCTACCACCACTTCAGGTGGCCTTTTCCGCCTCCTCCGTGCTCCATTTTCGAGGTTATTTTTTCTGAAAAATAGCTCTCAAAAAATAGTATTTATTTGTTAAAAAACCAAACCGAAAATAGTCCCAAAAATGGCCATCGAAACAACCCAAAGTGGCCACTGCCTTGCACCGTCGCCCAGTTCAGCCGCCCGTTTAGGCTTTTTCCAGTGGTCTTTTGTTGTCATTTTTTTTTTGAAAAAAAAGAACTAATATCCAGCAACATGTCATTTCGAAGAACGCCTCAAAAACAGTCCCGAAAAACCCTCAAAAATAGCCCCAAGAGTTACTGCCCTACGCAGCCCAAGTGCCGCCGCCTGTTTAGCTTTTTGCTGCCTATTTTTGGCCATATTTTTTGGTGATATTTGGATAATATTTTTAAGGTATGTTTACTACTATATTATGCCTAAAATATTGCTCAAAAATTTATCCCAAAAATATCCCAAAAAATAATAAAACTAGCCCCGAACTGCTACTGGCAAGGTCGCCGGTGGTGGGCTATTTTTGCCAATTTTTACGGTTGTTTTTGACTTATTTTTACGTCTATTTTTAATACATAAATCCTGCATAAATTTGCCAAAAAAATATGTTAAAAAAATTACCGCGATCCGTGGCCCGTAAAACCCGAAACCACCACCGGTGCCACCGCCTGCTCTTTGTGTTATTGGATATTCATACATATTTTTAAATATACTAAACTGACATTTAAACACAAATAATAGCTATTATATCGGAAACCTATGACCCATAGGCTCACATTAGATCTAAAAAAAATTTAAACTATCACGATCAACCTTCGTGATTAAAAAATTAATTATAATCATCATCCAAACCATTCAATCAAATATGAATAAAAGATGATTATAAAATTGGAATTAGAACATCTACAAAATAAAATTAGCACAGTTCTAAATGTACCTGACCCCTTGATAAACCGTAAACAAAAAACAAAACGTGTGATATCCTGGTATCCCACATTGGAAAGAGAGAGAAACTTCCTAGGCTATAAAGAAAAATCTTGAACCCTTACATTCAACGAGGCCTTTTCTCAGGTGGTAGAGACCATAGCAGAACTCCGCAGTTAAGCGTGCTTATGCTGGAGCAATGCAAGGATGGGTGACCTCCTGGGAAGAACAAAATCGTGAGGGTTTTGCCCAAAGCGGACAATATCGTTGCCATGTGAAGGGTCGGGGTGTGACAAATTGGTATCAGAGGTTTAGATTTGAATACCTAAGAGTTATGGGAAGACGGTTTATCACCTAGTGAGGTTGATTGTGTATGCTTGCTTGCATGTGTTTAAACGTTGGTTTAAACGTTAGTTTATAACATGCCAATAGCTTTCTGAGCATGATAATTGTGTATAAGTGGGTATGGAGGTGGAATCTCAAGATTGATAAGTCTTGCCTTACAGTGTTTAGAATAACAGATTTGGAAGCCAAGTTAGAAGCGCGTTTGGCCGACGTGTTTTCTAGTAGGGAATCTAAATAGGTTATCCAAATGGACGAGTCTATCTTGTTAGTTCTCCTCGGTATGTGAGACGTGTTAACATGATCTT
>JAULJZ010170672.1:7255-49120 GCA_032270985.1 Heliamphora pulchella
CCCCCCCCCCCCCCGCCCCCCCCCCCCCCCCCCCGCGCAGCCGCCGTGGCTACCGTCTACGGCTACATGAGCGCCACCACCAGGACCTCAGACCAGAGCACAGGCGGGTACTGGCGCATTTGGGAGATATATCTCTGTTTCTTCTCTTGCTTTCTCTTCCATATCTGCATTTCTATTAACCTGTATTGATGTTTTCCTATTCTTTGCAGCTTTGGGCCAATGAGTTCTTGGGCATGCGGTTGCCGGTGAGTTTGTGCTAGGACCATTTGGAGATTCCCCAGGCGCTTCGATGGTCGAGGAGATATCGGGTACGAAGCCTAGTGGGAAGGACCTGGATGGTGATGGCTACTTTTTGGACATGTTTACAACTGATCAAGTATGCCTCTTTTTCCCTTCTTGTCTTCATTCCCATTCTTTCATACACACTGCTTTCTAACATGCTTTATTATCTTGTAGGTTCGCTAGGACCTCTGGGTTGGCATGGAGGAGAGAGCCGGCGAGGATTTGATGTAGAGTCGGGAGGTTAGTCGGACCCGCGTCTTGCTTGAGGGCCCATTCTGCAGAGAGTGGCACGTTGACAAGTGCATAGTTCGTCAGTCCTTGGGGTACGAACATTTTCATGTTTTGAGGGCACCTCTGGCTGGGATGCGTCAGACCGACGCCCATCGCACAGCTGAGGTTATTTACACTATGGTGGATGCCGATGCTGCTGCGTTGCTTGAAGATGAGGATCGTGACTATGTGGTCTTTGCCCGAGAGAGGCTCTTACCATCCATGGGGGCTCGTGCTGCTGTGCGGGGTCCTCTTCTTACCGCTGCCCCTGGTCCTGTTGGAGCAGCCTATCCTGAGTTATCCTGGATAGTGGACACATTCTTGGATGGGAACCTCCACCCGATCTAGGTGCCACGGCCGACAGCTCAGGAGCTACGCCTTCCTCTCGGTGTGGAGCTGGTATAGCATTCTTTCCTTCTTTCCATGCTTTACATACTGCTTTTCATATCTGCTGTTTACTGATGTATTCTCTTTCTTAACAGCTTCCCTAAGAGTGGGGCGAGGAGTGTCTTCATCTTGTCACTGGTTTAAGGGTGTGGGTCCGTCGCTGGGATAACGCCTTCCGAGCCCAGGGTATGCATCCTCTTGCTGTTACTCAGGGTTCCCCTACCATGGTATGTGTTTCACTTTGCTCTATTTTACCTTTCTGTACTTTCCATATTATTCATATACACTACCCTCTGACATGACCCATTATGTGACGCCTTGGCTCTGAGGTATGCTGAGAGATACATATACATACAATTAGGGTTATGCTAACGTTTCATTCATAGAAAATCATTATAATATTACATCATTTGAGTCTCGAAAAGCCCTCAAAATACCTAAACATTATAGTTTCGCAATGGAGATTACAAAAATTACAAAGAACGGTTAGAAAACTATAAAGAAAGAGACAAAAAGCGCAGAGCTCTTCATCGAAGCCTTGCCCGGGTCTGTTTGCTCTGTGAACTCACCCTGGTCAACTTATTCTTCTTTGTAGAGATCTCCTTCCTCTTCACATGTGGCACAAAGCCATGAGCCAAAGCCTGGAAGAAAACTCTCCAACTCTCTAACAAATCTCATGGCACAAACTCACTACAACACATTTCCTACAACACTTAAAGTATTTATAAATCAAGGTGACATGTAAAGATATAAATATAGTAGGCAGGTAAGTATTAAACAATTAATTATGCATGTAATGAAGAGTGCAATGCAAATGCATTTGCCCAACCCAATTATAAATCAACTAATTGAATGCCGAGTAGCACCATTACGTTCATGTACGTTAGGCTCCTATACTCCAATGTTTCCGATCACAACGGCATATAGCGGACGTTCGGCTCAAGAAGTGGCATGACTCAAGACGTAACACGACTCAGAACGTACATGGCCCAAATTTAACATACCCAACACAATAATATGAATGGCACCATTATGTTCCCGTACGTTAGGTTCCCATATGTTAGCGTTCCCAATCACAGCGGCATATAGTGGTGGTTCGGCTCAAGGCGTGACACGGCTCAGGACGTAACATGGCTCAGAACGTACATGGCCCGTCGTTAACACCCCCATCAATTAGGATTCACTGACCAAGATAAAAATGTCCGCCTTACCCCACATCGACCATATCAAGATACAACTCAAAATGTACAAAGGGTAACCCACAAGATTTCCCCAGTGCCACAATCACAATACTCATGGTATAACAACTTATATTCTAAAGTACAACTAACAATGGCATGATATGCAACTAAGCATGACAAAGTGTACGACTCAACATAGCATATGGTATAACTCATTAAAGCACTATGTACAAGCATATGAAGTATAAGACATAATTCTCAACACATGGTTGAAACTTTATAGCATGGATTTTAATCATCATATAAAGAGATGTTTAATCAACAAATTTAAATCAATTAAAACATATACTTTAAGTCCTACAACAAAGAGATGTTCAACCACGCTAAGTCCTACAACAAAGAGATGTTTAACCACGCACTTAACAACTTAAGGACAAACATCCACGTACCATCTTAAAAAGGATAGTAGTGTTTTGGGATTCCTAAACTTAGAATTAAGTTATGGTTTTTGGTCACTAGTTAGATAAATATATTTTCTACAAATTTTATATTTAACACTAAGGTCAAATCATAAGGCAAATAGGTAAATAAATTCATTGAATTAAAAATAGTTTAGCATTTTACAGAGAAAAGTACAGAAAAAGGGTCTCAGTTGGTCTCGGTTTTGGGGTATCAAAACAGGTCCTACATGTCTAATTTTTGGATATGTTCTAGTTTAATATTGCCCATACAAGTATCATGAATAGTGCTCAACAAGTTAGAGAAATAATCCATTCAGTAAAATAGGTTCAATTAGTTATAAAACACACAGCAGAACCTATTTTCAACAGAGGGTTTAAAAATATTTTGAAGGATCATCTAGTGGTTGTTGGGTCTTATATTTAGACAACAACTAGATATATGTGTTACCTACACTTTTCATGAAAACCAACTTTGGAGTTTGTAACGACCCGATACAGAACCTAGTTGTAACGACCTGATTGATAATGACTCATGTAAAGACCCAGGCCAAACCCTAAGTATTAGTGACAGATAGTTCACAAGGTTATAGAGCACAGACGAGATTCAAAATCCTAACTCGAATCGAAAACCCTAAGTTCAGCCCAGAAACCCAAAAAAGGTTCAAAACTCAGGCAACAAAACCATAATACGCGGAGAGTCTCCTAACATTCTAAATGAAGTAAATTTCATGAAATAATGAATTAAAAATAAAAAATCCTCATAAATAGGGTAAAATGACTGTTTTGCCCCTAGTACAGCAAAAAGTCTTAAAAATCTAAATTTTGACATATGGATATCCTAAATCAAGGATTTAAGTACAATTACATAGAAAAAGACAAAATAATATTAAAAATTCCAGAAATACCCCTTAGTGGCCTGCCACCTTGGGAAGAGTGCCAAAAAGTTACTTTTTGCTTTCTTTTTAACTTAAAATGATGAGAAATGTATTAAATTAAGCATTATGATGATCCAATACTTGTTGAACAAGTAATATACATAATAATATAGTATTATAGGTCAACAAAAGTAAACAAATTATTATTGAAGTTTATACACAATAAAATAAGTCAAAAAGTCATATATTGCCAAAATAGCTTAATTTAACTTAAAAGACTACATCTATTTAATCTATTGCTTTGAAAACTATAATAATACATAAAATACTATATTTCTCATAAATATACTAAAATAATAGGTCTCAGTAGGAAAAGACACCAAAGAGATACATCAAATTAACTTTTAATGCATATTTTTGAACAAAAGGGCATGTAAACCAATGCAAAACCCCTTGATTGATGTGGGGTCAGGTTTTTGTCCCCCAAACAGCCCATAGCTATATTTAGCTTCCCCAAATCTGATTTTGTTCCCTCAAAACCATCACCATGTCAACTCATGTCAACTCAACCCATGTGAGGTGGAAGAGAAAAAGGAGAAGAAAGTACTCTTAATTAAATTTGTGTTCCCTCCATGTTTCCTAGCCTTTGCCTATGAAAATCAAGCCAAACACCACTCCCTCCCCTTCATATTTTCGTGCATATAGAGAGAGAATGACTTGGTTGAGTGTTCTATAAGTTTGAGGGAGAAAAAGAAGGAGAAAAAAGGAAGAAGGGAGCTAAGAATCAAGAGGTGTTTTGTTTTAAAGCTAAGTCCTTCCATAACACCATTTCTTGAGCCCTAAAAACAAGTAAGTAAAACCTCTAAACCTTATATCTAATATCCCTCAAAATATCCCTCAACTCATTTCTTTAAACACCTTAAAAATCAAGAATCGAAAACAAACCGATAAGGCGTCGTAGTTGAGAAATTAGGGGTTGTTTTGTTTAGGAATAATATGAGATGTTGTTATGTGATGTTATCTTTGAGTTTGATGATCTCTAAGTGTGCTGGATCCTTGATATTAAAGTTTAAAACACAAGCATGCAAAGAAATGGAACAAAAACTTGACATGACATTAGTGGAAGACTTGAACCCTAAGAGGCTTAATTTTTGAGAACTTTGATGTTTCTGCCCTAAGATTTGAAATGCCATAACTCAATATAGAAAATTGATCTAAGTATTTTCTTTATGTTCAGATTTATATTTTTGTGTTATCTTTCATCCAAAGTTGGTTTCAACTCATTTGCATAACTAGTACTCAAGATATTGCAATTTTACTAAAATGTGTCATTTTCCGACCAGTCAACACTACCGACTTAGAAACCCTATTTTAAAATGCGATCTGAACATTGGTCAAAACATGAAAGTTGTAGATAACATGTATATACATCTATGAACAAAAAATGAGAACAAAATATAATGTTTGGATAGGTCAAGACCCTTTTGAAAGTTTTTGTTGAGTTTTAGCCCCCAAGGAACATTCTGTTATATACATTTTTATATAGTTCAAAACCCCTATTTGTAGTGATCTATTCCAAAAGTGGTATACATGAACATTGTAGATAAGATATTGAAGTAGTTTCCACCCACAAATAAGACCTTAAAGCCTCGGGAGGATACCCCAAAATCATTTCAAACTCTCTGTCCAAAACTGGCTCTGCAGAGTTTTAGTGGCTGACAGAACCTACTTTTTAAAATGGCCAAAAGGTCTAACTTATCCCTAATAAATACCCTTAGCTCTAAACATGAAACTTGTAGGAAACTTGTTAAGATAGAACATACTAAAAAAATAAGCTCATTTGGACTTGAAATAATACCCCAAAACTGAGACCAACAGAAGTATATTTTTGGTAAAATATTAAGAAAAGTGCTGAACCATTTTTAGTTAGGTTGTTTTGTTCACCCTTTTGCCTTAGGTTTTAACCTTGGTGTTAAACATGATAATTGTAGAAAATATTTTTATCTAAATGGTGTATAAAAATAATAGCTTGATTTCATGTTTAGACACCCCAAAACCTTGTCAGCTCTTTTAATATAATACTTGATTTTTTGCCTTAAAAGTTGCTAAGCGTGATTTGAGTGCCCTTGTTGTGAGACCCGAGTTCTATATGATTATTGGCTTGAATTAGTTGATTAGTGTTTTTAAGTGAATGCATGATGATTTAGAACTCATGTTATCATGTTGATTTACATCTTGAGAATTGTAGCTTGTGCTTCACATACTTGTACCTTATGCTTTGCGCGTTGTACTATGAATCTTTAATGTTAATGCCATGTTATAAATTATTGCACTTGAGATCAATGGTACACATTATGAGCATTTTCATTTGCATTTTGACATATTGGAGTCCATCTGTGCAAATCGTTGTTAGGATGGGCTGTGTTGAGATCGTCGTTCTTGATTCTAAGTCTAGGGCGTCCCTGGTTGCCGTTTTCAAAAATGTTTTGGTTTATACACCCTGGGTGTGTCCCCAGTGTTACAGATTTGGTTTATACACCTTGGGTGCATTCTCGATGTCTAAAATGGTTTATTGTGGATACTGTTGGGCACCAAGGGTTCGTCTCTAGCATTTTGATTTCGATAGCTTGGACTTTGGGTAATTTCGGAGAGAGCCCAATTATGGCGGTCCTAAATCTCTCATCTTGGTAGTTTGTATAATGTGAATATCTCTTGAATTCTCTTAGACTTTGGGTTGACACCGATGAAGGTATCCCGCATTTTGAGGTTGGAATTGTCGGCCTGGATAAGGGTGACTGATAATTGGTTGGCCCGCCCCCACGCCGTTGCCATTGAGTAAAACAACTGTGGCATGAAGCCCGACGACGCATTTACTATTTGCAATGAGGCGCGATGATGGCTTTGGTGATCAAGTCCTATCAAGTCTACTTTGGTGACTCCTGGCATAAAATCCCTGTTATAATCTGGGTGCATATTCGGTTGGGTATCTGCATTTCATATGCACGTTTTTATTGACTTATCTGCTATCTTGTCATAAATTTGTCTGTCTTGTTGACTATAAACTGTACTGGGTGTTATACGGTATGTGTCGTGGTGTATTTTGTGCCATGAGATTAGTTAAAAGGTTAGAGTGTTTTGTTTTTAGGCCTTGGCTCATGGCATTCGTGCCACAGGTAAGGAGGAGTTCTTGGAGGAAGTCGTCCAAGAGGGAGAAGAAGAGTTTGAAGAACAAGGTGAGTTCCAAGAGCACGTGGATTTCGCTGATGCATTCTGAGGGGTCGAGACATCTGCTTTTGTGCTTATATTCAGTTCTCTCGCGCTTAGTGTAATTGTTGAAATTTCTTGGTAAAACTGTAATAATTATGTACTTTTGAACGGTTTAGAACTCTTTTATGATGTAATAACTAAGTTATGTAAATTTGAATGAGTGGTTAGAATATTCCTTTATTTATATTTATGTATGTCCCGACGTGCCCGAAGGACGGGGCGTCACAATTGGTATCAGAGCCTAGGTTTAGTGAACTTTCAGGCCTTGGTTTATGGGAGACTACGAGTTCTGTAGCGTAGAAGTTTTGTAGAGTGTCTCTATTATTAAATTATCACTTATAATTCTTAAAACATAAAGTCCACACCTTAAGCTTCTCTTCCTAATCGTTTCTCATCTTAGGATGGCGTTCGATGTAGAGCCGGCTGGAGAACCATGGGCATCACTTGAACCAGAAGACTCGGACCCCGAGAAAGAACCCGTTGCAGAACAAGACCCGATAGACTTATTTTTGTTAGTAGGGATGTTCCTGAATGAGTGGCCAGTTCATGAAGGAGAAGAGGCTGGGAAAGTAGGGGCAGACAAAGAACCAGATGAGGCAGGAGACGAGGCTAATGTTGAGATGGCGGATGATAATGAGAATGAGGAGCAAGCCATAGCTTTCTTTTATAATCCATTAGAGGCACCGCCACCGGAGACAGATGATGATGAAGCAACGGACGTAGTGATCTATTGGAGCCGCCAAGAGTACCGCAAGGACTATCGTATTGGAGAACGGGTATATGCAAGAGTTTTTCCAAAAAAATCGTGGAAGTGGAAAAAGGCAGTCTTTCCCGAGATACATGGGTCCACTAAGAGTGTTGGAGAGATGTGACGAGACCATCTATCGTCTCTGAAGGTACCATCGGGATTCAAAGAGCTATTAGGGGACATGATGGATGCAAAGTGGATGCAAACACAAAAACCAAGAGATTAGAGAGGAATCATCAACTCGCGCGACCAGGCATAGACTTTAACAATCCTGAAACGTACCTAGAGGTACCAATAGCCGTAATCAACAGAGCTCGCGTGGGACCAGAGGGTTTTTTGGCACGTGGAAGTGCAGTGGCGCTGCTATGGTATCTATGAGGCAACGTGGGAGCGTGACTCAGTTATCTGCTACTTCTATCCGCATCTGTTCATCTAGGCTTTAGTTCGTTGGGCGTTGTATCTTTTCCTTCGTTGGATGTTGTACATGTGTTCTGTGAACTTTTAAAGACTGGTACACTGATTATGTGATTAGAATGAAATGCAAATGTTTGTTGTTGAATTCTTCATAAGCTATCTCAAAATCCCAAATTAAATTCCACAAGATCCTAAATCATGAAAGCAATCAAGAATTGATACAAATCCCAAATCTCAACAATCTCATAGGATGACTGATAAACAATTGAACCACTAGCAAACTAACGAACCCCTAGATGGTGAAACACTCGGGCTAGCCTAAGTTTTACGAAAGCCACTATTAGAACCCCATAACTCTATCCCTTTGAGTTCCTTTCTCAATACTTTACGACAACTCTCATAACCGATTGAAGCCCTTTATGTGTCCTCCCTCCTAATAACACCGGTTTCGAATGTTCGATATTGGTAAAGTCTTTTACCCTCATACAATTCTCTCGATCATGATACTGCACCTTTGTGGAGTCATTTTGTGAAATCATTGTTTACTCTCAAAATTCTATCCTGGGGAGTTGATTAGGATGCTTGGATTGAAGTACGTTAGGCCAACGTAACTTTAGGACAAATATCTAGTTTGGCTACCCATTGCTTAAACATATATTTTGTCAAGATTTGATGTTGCACATACTGGTCCCGAGAACATCCCCTTTGTAATCTTTATTGGTTGTTTAACTCTTATGTCCAAATGCATCTGAGCCTCAATCAACCTCTCAATCTGGGTCAACAATGATTGCCTTAGCCTTGCCCCTTGCCCCTTGCCCTAATCCAACCTATCTTTGAACTACCTGGGTTCCACCCTAAGATGTCCTAACCCCGTGCATGTTTTTGAGTATTGTCCTTCAAAACCTTGCCCTATAGAACTATGAGTAACTACGATTGTCAGTAACAACTAACTATATCTTTTCAAAGGTCCCAACAAATAAGACTATGCCATCAGCAAATCTAAAGTTAAAAATGACAGCTTCACACTAAAGGATTCGCGACACCACCATATGGCATAATTTAAACTTTCCTAGACTAGTTCATAGCTGACTCACCCATCCGATAAACTGAGAAGCAAAAGATTCATACCGGTAGTAAGAAAGTGATAACCTTAGTAAAAAAAAAAAAAAGAGAAACAGCCTCGAAACTCACGATAACCTTAATACGCTAGCAAAAAAGGTACGTTTATATACATCGATATTCATGCTGGCCTTCCCACCGAAGTGTTAGAATCTAAATTTTTGCCATCACTATCAAAGAATGGAGAATCTTGATCACAACAATGAACATTTGAAGCCTGATGAAGAATTAACCACTAAGTCACAATGAATCACATGACTAGGTCTATACGACAACCATATCTTTTATTATGTTCGTTTTACCCTAGAATAACCAACCACATGAGAAAACGATTCAGTTATTGGAGAGACATTTAAACCCAATGTTCTAGCGCGTCAAGAACATACGGCAAAGGCCAAGAGGAACGGAGTAGCCTTTGGAAAGACTAGTGAGAAGGTGGAAGCATATGATTATAGACTTCGTCATCAGGATTGTCAAGATCACCTCAAAGACCAGTAACTCTTCAATTAAGCAATTCAAGGATTGGGTGTCAAGGAGTTCGTGGAAACAGTGAGTCCCATTGACGCTAAAGATTGTTTGAGGGGTGAAGTGAGCATTTTAGATAGACCAAGCTGTTCACATGGTAGGTTCTTAAAGTATCAGTTTGTAATCGTTTGGCGTCTAGACTGTGTAACTCTTATGGAGTGGTATTCGGTTTTCGTTAAGGTATCGATGTGAGTTGCAAGGAAGTTTCTTTCGAAAACCTTTTGTGATGTGACCCATTAGAGCAAGTTTGTTTAGATTGGTGAGTAGATGTTGTTGGTATAGAGAAGGAATTTTCTTGTGGGAGCGTATGAACTCAATATACTAGAAGCTGAAGGGTGATATAATTCTATTATTTCTGGTGGAGTTGCCTAGCAACTTAATGTGAGTACGTAGAAGGAATAAGTATTTGGATGAGAAGAGTGGAAGTGTAAGTAAGATTATACGAATTCATGAGAGTGATTTTTGAAAATGGCCTTGAGAGTATCGAGTGTCTTGGTAAAATGTGGGTAAGATGAAATAATTAAAGTGCGAAAGTGGTTCTTAGTTCGATTATGTGGAATAAAATGCGTGAAGGGATTGAATAATGATGATAAAAGACTTTATAAGCAGGACTTAATAATGTTCAGTTAAAGGATTGTAGGATGGATGGTACGTACGTGAAGGAAATATGTGATGAGGTTGTGACTAGATTCATATGGGTAAGCATATACCTGGGGAGCGTTTAGTCTGTGTGGTATGTTTAGCCTTAGTGACTCGTTAGGTTCATGTGGCGGTATTAATTTTGATGGTCGTAAGGCTAGAGTAGCCAACACAAAGTGGTGATGTGATTTCGAGTTAATAGTCGTTAGTCGATCGAAAAGTAGTCTTCGATGTACGTTTGAATATGGCAATGATCTAGTTTTTGGTAAAGTGACAGTCTTTCCCGACAAAAGTGGAGAATGTTTGGAATCAGTTTCGGTGGTGGGCTAGTTTAGAGACATATGATCGCTTGTGAAAGTCGTACTTAATGTAAGTTGTGTTTTGGAGCCAACATGTTCTCAATAATAAACTGGGGTCATGATACCACAAATTGAAAGTGCGGGTGTCATATATACCCAAGATTGCCTTTAGGACTCATTACGAGCATTATGAATTGGTGGTGATGCCTTTTGGGTTAATAAATGTACCTACTGTATTTATGGACCTGATGGATCGAGTACTCAGAAGCTTTCTAGACCAATTTGTAATTGTGTTGATAAATAATATTCGATTATATTCTCGGAATGAAGAGGAACACAGAGAACACTTGAAGATTCTATGTAGGTCCAGAAAAAGCACAAGTTATATGTAAGCCTTGGTAAGTGTGAGTTTTAGTTGGACCGGGTAATGTTTTTAGGTCATGTTATATCTAGAGAAGAAATTTAAATGGACCCAATAGAGGTAGAAGCAACAGTTAATGGGAAGAGGCTAACTAACGTGATAGAGATACGAACTTTTTGGGGCTAGCTGGTTATGTGATATGATCCTTGAAGCTTTGGTAGTAACCAGTTTAAGATGTTACTCTAAGTGCTGAACATATGGGCTCGACCTTATCCACACCTGCAATAAAGAACAACACAAGTAAATAAGGACACAATTTTCGAGATGAGAAGGTATAATACTAGTAAATCATCCATAACTTTCCATACGATGAAGTACGGGGCAAAATTTCGGGGATGAAATTTATTTAAGGAGGGTAGTTTGTAATGACCTGGTACTGACCCTAGTTGTAACAACCCGGTTGATAACGACCCGTGTAAAGACCCAGCCCAAACCCTAAGTATTAGTGATAGATAGTCCACAAGGCTATAGAGTACGGATGGGGTTCAAAACCCTAACTCGAATCGAAAATCCTAAGTTCGGTCCGGAAATCCCAAAAAGGTCCAAAACTCAAGCAACAAAACCATAACACCCGGAGAGTCTCCTAAAATTTTAAATGAAGTAAATTTCATAAAATAATGAATTAAAAATAAAAAATCCTCATAAATATGGTAAAATAACCGTTTTGTCCCTAATATAGCAAAAAGTCTTAAAAATCTAAATTTTAACATATGGATACCGTAAATTAAGGATTTTAGTACAATTAAGTAGCAAAAGATAAAATAATACCAAAAATGCCAAAAATAGCCCTTAGTGGCCGACCACCTTGGGAAGAGTGCCAAAAAGTGACTTTTTGCTTTCTTTTTAGATTAAAATAATTAAAAATGTATTAAATTAAGCATCATGATGATCCAATACTTGTTGAACAAGTAATATACATAATAATATAGTGTTATAGGTCAACAAAAGCAAACAAATCATTATTAAAGTTCATACACAACAAAAGAAGTCAAAAAATCATATATTGCCAAAATAGCTTAATTTAATTTAAAAGACTACATCTATTTAATCTATTACTTTGAAAAATATGATAATAAATGAAAATACTATATTTCTCATAAATATACTAAAATAATAGGTCTCAGTAGAAAAAGACACCAAAAAGATATATCAAATTAACTTTTAATGCATTTTCTTGCACAAAAGGACACGTAAACCAATGCAAAATCCCTTGATTGATGTGGGGTCAGGTTTTTGTCCCCCAAAAAGCCCCCTAGCTGTATTTAGCTTTCCCAAATCTGATTTTTTTTTCTCAAAACTATCACCATGTCAACTTATATCAACTCAACCCATGTGAAGTGGAAGAGAAAAAGAAGAAAAAAGTACCCTTAATTAAATTTGTGTTCCCTCCATGTTCCCTAACCTTTGCCTATAAAAACCAAGCCAAACACCACTCTCTCCCCTTCATATTTTCGTGCACATAGAGAGAGAAAGACTTGGTTGAGTGTTCTATAAGTTTTAGGGAGTAAAAGAAGGAGAAAGAAGGAAGAAGAGAGCTAAGAATCAAGAGGTGTTTTGTTTTAAAGCTAAGTCCTTCCATAACACAATTCCTTGAGCCCTCAAAATAGGTAAGTAAAACCTATAAACCTTATATCTAATATCCTTCAAAATATCCCTCAAATCATCTCTTTAAACACCTTAAAAATCAAGAATCGTAAACAAACCGAAAAGGCGTCGTAGTTGAGAAATTATGGGCTGTTTTGTTTAGGAATGATATGAGATGTTGTTGTGTGATATTATCTTTGAGTTTGATGACTTCTAAGAGTGCTGGAGCCTTGATATTAAAGTCTAAAACACAAACATGTAAAGAAATGGAACAAAAACTTGACATGACATAAGTAGAAGACTTGAACTCTAAGAGACTTAATTTTTGAGAACTTTGATGTTTCTGCCATGAGATTTGAAATGCCATAACTCAATGTAGAAAATTTATATAAGAATGATCTTTATGTCCAGATTTATATTTTTGTGTTATCTTTCACCCAAAGTTGGTTTCAACTCATTTGCATAACTAGAACTCAAGATATTACAATTTTACTAAAGTGTGTCATTTTCTGATCAATCAACACTATCGACTTGGAAACCCTATTTTAAAATGCGATCTGAACATTGGTCAAAATATGAAAGTTGTAGAAAACATGTATATATATATCTAACAACCATAAATGAGAACAAAATATTAATTTTTGTTAGGTCAAAACTCCATTGAAAGTCTCTGTAGAGTTTCAGACCCTAAGGAACAATTTGTTACATATTTTTATATAGCTCAAAACTTCTATTTTTAGTGACCTATTCCAAAAGTGGTCTACAGGAATATTGTAGATAACATATTGAAGTACTGGATTCCTAAAAATCAGACCTTAAAGCATCGGGATGATACCCCAAAATTATTTCAAACACTCTGTCCAAAATCGGCTCTGCTGAGTTTTGGCGAATGACAAACCTACTTTTTAAAATGGCCAAAACGTCTAAGTTGTTCCAAACAACTACCTTTATCTCTAAATATAAAACTTGTAGGGGACTTGTTAAGATAGAACATGCTAAAAAATGGGACATTTGGACTTGAAATGATACCCCAAAACCGAGACCAACAGAAACATGTTTTTGGTAAAATCTTAAGAAAAGTGTTGAACCATTTTTACTTAGGATGTTTTGTTCACCCTTTTGCCTTAGGTTTTGGCCTTGGTGTTAAACATGATAGTTGTAGAAAATATTTTTATCTAAATGGTGTATATAAATCATAGCTTGATTTCATGTCCAGACACCCCAAAACCTTGTCGGCTCTTTTAATTTAGTACTTGATTTTTGTCCTTAAAAGTTGCTAAACGTGATTTGAGTACCCTTGTTGTGAGACCCGAGTTCTATATGATTATCGGCTTGAATTAGTTGATTAGTGTTTTTAAGTGAATGTATGATGATTTAAAACTCATGTTATCATGTTAAATTATATCTTGAGAATTGTAACTTGTGCTTCACATATTTGTATCTTATGCTTTACGCGTTGTACCATGAATCTTGCCATGTTAATACCATGCTATAAATTATTGCACTTGAGATCAATGGTACACATTATGAGCATTGTCATTTGCATTCTGACATATTGGAGTCCATCTGTGCAAACTGTTGTTGGGATGGGCTGTGTTGAGATCGTCGTTCTTGATTCTAAGTCTAGGGCGCCCCTAGTTGCTATTTTAAAAAATGCTTTGGTTTATACACCTTGGGTGCATCCCTGGTGTTTAAAATGATTGTGGTTTGTACACCCTGGGTGCGTTTTCGGTGTTACAGATTTGGTTTATACACCCTGGGTGCGTCCCTGGTGTTTGAAATGGTTTGTCATAGATACTGTTGGGCACCATGGGTTCGTCGCTAGCATTCTGATTTCGATAGCTTGGAGTTTGGGTAATTTCAAAGAGAGCCCAGTTAAGGCGGTCCTAAATCCCTCTTCTTGGTACTTTGTAGAATGTGAATGTCTCTTGAATTCTCTTAGACTTAGGGTTGACACCGGCGAAGGCATCACGCATCTTAAGGTGAGAATTTTTGGCTCGGATAAGAGTGGCTGATAATTGGTTGGCACGCCCCCATGCCATTGCCATTGAGTAAAACTGCTGTGGCATGAAGCTCGGCGACGCATTTACTATTCGCAATGAGGCGTGATGATGGCTTTGGTGATCAAGTCCCATCAAGTCTACTATGGTGAATCCCAGCGTGAAATTCCTGTTATAATTTGGGTGCATATTGGGTTGGGCATCTGCATTTCACACGCATGTGTTTATTGACTTATCTGCTATCTTATCATAAATTTGTCTGTCTCCTTGACTATAAACTGTACTGGGTGTTATACGGTATGCGTCGTGGTGAATCTTGTGCCGTGAGATTAGTTAGAAGGTTAGAGTGTTTTACTTCTAGGCCTTAACTCATGGCATTCGTGCCATAAGTAAGGAGGAGTTCTTGGAGGAAGTCATCCCAGAGGGAGAAGAAGAGTTTGAAGAACAGGGTGAGTTCCAAGAGCATGTGGATTTTGTTGATGCAATCTGAGGAGTTGAGACCTCTACTTTTGTGCTTATATTTAGTTCTCTTGCGCTTAGTGTAATTGTTGAAATTTCTTGGTAAAACTGTAATAATTATGTACTTTTGAACGGTTCAAAACTCTTTTATGATGTAATAACTAACGTATGTAAATATGAATGAATGGCTAGAATATCCCTTTATTTATATTTATGTATGTCCTGACGTACCCGGAGGATGGGGTGTCATAGAGTAGGTCACTAAAAATATGGGTTTTTGGTTGCATAAAAACCTGTGTCAGAAGCTTCTGCTACTCACAAATCCACAATAGTGAATTTCAGAGGTGTTTTGACTTATCCAGTCTTAATATGGTGGACTCATATTTGGTGGACAGAAAAATATACATGCTTTCTACAACTTTCATGTTTTAACCTAAGCTCAGATCTCGTTTTAAACTAGAGTTTTTGGGTCTGCAATACTGGCTGGTCTGATACTGACACACTGTGGCAAAAAATGTTATATCACGAGTTCTACTCATTCAAATCAGTTCAAACAAATTTTGTATGAAAGATAACATCAAAATCTTGGTCTAAATATAAAGAACACACTTAGATCAGTTTTCTACATGTGTTCTAGCCACCTAGCTCGTGGTATGTCAATATATGGTCTATAATGTTTGCATGCATGTGTTTTAGACTTAAATAACTTAATTCCAGAACTTATAGAAGTTACACATCTCATGAATACTAACATACAAACACATCTCCTATCATAAAAACATAAACAACCCTTAGTTTTCTCACTACAATGCCTTTTTGATCCATTTTTCGGTTCTTCATGTTGGACGTGTTTTAAGAGATGAGTTGAAGGAGATTTTTGTGTGAGATTAACAGAGATTTTTAGAGGTTTACTTATTTATTTTGAAGATCTAATAGTCGAAGGATGATAGAACTTGGCTTTAGAGACACTTCATTAACCTTTCTTGGCTCCTTCTTCTTTCCTTCATTTTTCTTCCCTCTTATCTCTCTCAAACTTGGAAGAACACTCATGAACAATGGAAATCTAATTTATCTCCTCACTTGGCCAAAAATGAAGAAAAGGAAGGTGTGTTTGGTCTTCAATTTATAGAGGAAGGAGTTAGAAGGACTCGTTATGGATTAGAAGCTTTAATTTGAATCTTTTTTGGTTCCATTGGTTGCATGGGGTGGCATGGTCTTTTTGAGACTTATAGTTTTAGATATGGCAGGTGGGGAAGTCGGCCATGACAGGTTTGTGGAAGAAAAATGCTGATTTTGCATTAATTTGGTGTTTAAATTAGGTATTGGTACCATATTGTGCAAGAAAATGCTTTAAGAATTAATTTGATGTATCTTTTTAATGTTCCTACCTACTAAAACATATTATTTTAGTAAGTTTATGATTAATTTAGTATTCTCATGAATTATTATAATTTTTATAGCAATTGATTAAATAGGTGTAGGCTTTTCAGTCAAATTAAGCTAGTTTAACAATATGTGACTTTTTGACTTATTTTAGTGTGTAAAAATTTTAACAATGATTTGTTTGCTTTTGCTAACTTATATTATTATATTATTATGTATTTTACTTGTTTGAATAATTTTGGGTCATAACAATGCATAATTTGTGCATATTTTTCTCATTTTGGACTTAAAAATGTAAAAAGTGACTTTTTGGACACAAATCCCAAGGTAGCCGGCCACGAAGGGGCATTTTTGTTATTTTATCTTTTTTTACTTTATTGTATTTAAATATTTGATTTAGGATGTCCAAGTGTTAAATTTTGTATTTTTATGACTTTTTGGTGTACTAGGAGCAAAATGGTCATTTTATCCTAATTATGAGAATTTTTGATTTTTAGTTTAATATTCCACGTTATTTACATAATTTAGGATGTTGGGAGTCTTCTCTGATGTTAGGGTCTTGCCTATTTGAGTATTAGGTCTTTTTAGGATTTGCAGATCGAATTAGGTTTTCGGGTTACGTTAGGGTCTCTAACCTTTTAGCGACCTAAGATCTCATTGGCTAACTATTGCTAAAACTAGCATTTGAACCGGATCGTTACAACTAGGGTCCGAACTAGGTCATTACAATCTACCCCCTTGAATAAACTTCGTCCTCAAAACTTCGTCCTGTACTTCATCGTGTGAAAGGTTGGGGATGATTTACTAGCGTTTCACCTTCTCGTCTTCAAGTTGACTTTCTTACTTCCGTGGCGTTGCTATATGGCTTGTATCAACAAAATTACTTTTCTTCTGGAGTACCTTCCTTTGGATCTTTATTGTGCTCTCCTCGAACTTGTGTTGTTGTTCACTCGAGTTGTTCTCGGTTGAGGGTGTGAACAGGGTCGGGCTTATACATTTAGCAACCTTGAGGTTTCGTTAGCAAACAATGCTAGTGTGTCCTGTGGTGGAGTGTTTGGTAGATGAATCCTTTGTTAAGTAGCTCCTATAACTGTCCTTTTAACTCCTTCGGGTTGGCGGGAGCCATCCAATGTGTTGCGTTCAAAATCGGTGCGGTGCCTAGTTGAGGTTCAACAAAAACTTGATTTCTTGATGCGTTGGGAGTCCAAAAAACTCCTTTGGAATACATCCTTGTATGTACATACATCCTGTGGTAACTTAGTAGTTGACATGGCATTGATATCGACGAGCATGCAAGCTAATCTTCCCATGAAGTTACTTAATCTACACACCTTCGCGTTACTCGAGGTCAGGGTTTCACGTCGTTCTCCTTTAATTCGTATGATAATTCCATTCTCTATTCGTGGCCATTTCTTCTTTTGTCGAAAATCGATGATAGTGTGATGTTCAGAGTGCCAGTCCATTCCGAGAATCACGCCGCATTTGTTAAAATCTATGACTCGCAGGTTGCATGACATAAGGGTGTCGGTACTCTCAACATACATGTTCTACTATAGAGTCTACTCATGTATGATATCCTAAGGGTGTAACGACGCTTAGAGTTTGATCTAACACTTCGGGTTCCAAGAGCAGAGATCGCATACATGCCAAAGATATGAAAGAATGGGATGCTCTAGAATCAAACAATACTTTCACTAAGGTATTGACCAGCACGGACATACCATGTATGACTTGTGTATCATCCATCTCATCCTCTTGCAAAGAAAAGATTTGTTCTCCCACTGGTCGATTTTTATTGCCATACTTTGCATTTCTCGGCCTTGCTCCATTGCTAGGACCCTCTTGAGGCCTTTGGTTCCCACTGAAGGGTGGTCTTCCTCTTTTATTCTGCTGATTGACAATAGGCCTGGCAGCTTAGATAAGATGTTGGTGCCCTTCCAGTTGAGGTTACGGTTGTTTCCATTGCTGTTGTTGATTTCCATAGTTCCCTTGTCCTAGCTGCAGATATTGTGATTTTTTGTGCCCGGGCTGACCGCATTCATAGTAGACCCTTACCTTTGTAGGTTGACCCATTGCTTACCTTGGTTTATCGGTCGAATGGTACGGATTTTTGGGAATAAATTCCCTATTATTCCTCAGTGGTCCTCTGTGACGAGTACTCTCCTTTCTCTAACTCCAAATCCTTCTAGAGTTAGCTAAGTTCGTCTCCGCCAATAGGGATGCTTTTACTACTTGAGTGTAAGTCAGAAGCTGTAAGCAGATGACTCTAGTTTGGATAGAAGGTTCTAGGCCCCACTCAACCTTTCGTGCCTTTGATTCTTCATCGGGTATGATGGTTACGAAGATTCGGCTCAACTCTTCGAAGCGGTTGACGTACTAAGTTACTGACGTAGATCCTTGTTTTAGCTTTAGAAACTCTTTGACTTGTTCCTTTTGGAAAATAGCTGGGAAGTACTTTTCCAAAAATAATTCTACAAATTGATTCCAAGTTAGAGCTGCTACATATTGGGTGTTGTTAATCATAGACCTCTAGTAGTCAGCCTCTCCTTCCAACAGGTGTGCTGCTAAGGCTACTCAATCGGCATCGGTCTGCACTCCCATGGAGTTAAATAACTTCTTGACAGCTCTCAGCCATTCTTCGGCTACTCTCGGTTCAGCTCATCCCTTGAACATAGGGGCACGTTGTTTTCTTAGTTCTGATAAGAACCATACCAGGGCTAACCCTGATGCTTCTTCGTTTACGGGTCCATCTGCTGGCCATTGATGGTTAGGTCGTCTACTTGCCATCTGGATAAAGAGGGAAGATGTTACGGCTTGTGAGTTATCTTTTTGATGTCTTGATTGTCTTTAGATTTTGGAATCTTATGGAGTTAATTCAAGATTTATTCATTTATATTTCATAACATTCAAGTTCGAGTACATAACCAGTTGAGAATACAAGTTTTTCTTAGAACGATTTCAAAGAGCGAGGTACATAACACATAGGGGCCCAACCAGAACAGGTGTGGATAAAACTATCAGACTTTGGTCGCATAGCCCCATGTCACTTTTAGAGTTTCGTAGCATTTCCATGGCACTTCCACTTGCCACAGTTCTGTGGGTCCCATTTGAGCTTTGTCAGTGATGGCGATAAGAACCTCTGTATAGGTCTCCGTTAGGGATGTAGTCTGTTGCATGAGCCCCCTGTGTAGGTCTTCGTTAGGGATGTAGTCTGTTGCATGAGCCTCTACTTAGTAGTTCTTACAGTCGGGGGTAATGATCTGCAAAACACGTTAAACGCGGATAATGGTAGACATTCTATGCTATAACTTGAGGTAGTGATTTGCTTTGTGACTTGATGATGCGTCAAGTGGTTCTCTTGAGGATGTGCACAATCTAAGTTTCTCATGAAAGCGTTAAACTCTAATGACTATCGTTTCTCATCGATCTACTGGGTAAGGTTTTGAAGGTGAAACAAGGATAAACTGATGCTCATAAGAATATGCATAGGGATGATCAGTTCAAATTTAGAGATCTCAAGGGAGGCGACCTGGGGCAACAAGTAGTCAAGTGTTTAACTAAGGATTTCAAATGATGTACTAGACTGCACGAAATGTGGCTGGAGGTTAAAATGGCTTAGAGAAGGTGAACAAGTCCTTTACCGAGATTCAAAGGAAGATTCCCAGATGGTTTAAAAGATAGGTTGGATGAGGTAAAGTGGTTACGGTTAAGGCAGCCACTGTTGACCCAAGTTGAGAGGTCATTTGGGGTTCAAATGTAGGTGAAACAAGGGGATGACAGTGAACAATACTGAAACAAATGTCCTCGAGACTAATCCTGTACAATCAAATTCTGATAAAAGAGATGTTAAGCAATGGGCAACTAAACTAGATATTTTTCCTAAAGATACGTCGGCCTAACACACCTCAATTCAAGCATCCAAGTCTATTTCCTTGATAAGGGTTTTTAAGAGTGTAGCAAGAATTCACAAAATTACAGCAACTGAGTGCGGTATCAAGATCGTGAGGAGATGAATGATGACAAAGGGTTTTATCAATGTTAAATGTTTGGAGCTAAAGAAATGACTTCGAGTTCCATAATAAGAAGTTAATCAAGGATGATGACTTAAATCGAAGAAGAACCAAATGTGAATACCGGTCATCATCGAGGCATGAAAACTCGAGGACAAGGGTATTTTCTAGGATTGGATTTCTAATAGGGCTATCAATAAGACTTGGGTGAAGAAGGGTTACCGACGAACGACACTTGACGGTACCGTTGAGAATTGATGATACGAAAAGGAAGGACATGTGAAAGAACTTCAACCAGGTACAAAAATTGATATTAGGGTTTGGGGTAAACGAGAAAGGAACTTATAAGGATGAAGTTGCGGGGTTCTAACAGTGACTCTCGATATAATATCTAAAACCCTTCCTAGTGTGTACTCCCGTCTACCCTCCTTAAAATAAGATAACTCGTTGCATGAATCTCCGATCTTCGATCTCGATGTCCTTACTCATTCTTTGCATGTAGATTCACTACTGCTTTTGAACTCGGTAACATCTTAACACGACTTGTTATAAGACTTAGACATAGTAGATTTTAGTTCTTATAATGTATAGATGATAATTATAATTAATACAACACGTCCTATAGAGCTCCTACGCATTAGAACACATGGTTTCCCATAACCCAAGGTCTGAAGGTATACTAAACTTAGGCTCTGATACCAAACTGTGACGCCTCGGCTCCTGGGTAGTACGTTGCGACATGCATATACATACAATTAGGGTTATGCTAATGTCTTATTCATAGATAATCATTATAATATTATATCATTTGAGTCTCGAAAAGCTCGTAAAATACATAAGTATTACAGTTTCACAAAGGAGATTACAAAAATTACAAGGAACGGTCAAAAAACTGTAAAGAAAGAAGCAAAAAGTGTAGAGCTCTTCATCTAAGCTTCGCCTGAGTCTTCTTGTTTTGTGAACTCATCCTGGTCAAATTATTCTTCTTTGTAAAGATCTCATTCCTCTTCACATGTGGCACGAAGCCATGAGTCAAAGCCCAAAAGAAAACTCTCTAACTCTCAAATAAATCTCATGGCATAAACTCACCACAATGCATTTTATACAATACTTAAAGCATTTATAAATCAAGGAGACAGGCAAAGATATAAATACAGTAGGCAGGTAAGTGTTAAACAACTAATTATGCATGTAATGAAGAGTACACTGCAAATGCATTTGTCTAACCCGATTATAAATCAACCAATTGAATTTCGAGTGGCACCATTATGTTCCCGTACGTTTAGCTCCCACACACCAACGTTCCCGATCATGGTGGCGTATAGCGGACGTTCTACTCAATACGTGGCATGGCTCGAGACGTAACACGGTTTAGGATGTACATGGCCCAAAGTTAACTTACCCAACACAGTAATCCGAATGGCACCGTTAGGGTCCCATACGTCAGCGTTCTCGATCATAGCGGCATATAGCGGTGGTTCGGCTCAACACGTGACACGGCACAGGATGTACATGGTCCATCGTTAACACCTTCATCAACCAGGATTCACTAAACAAGATAAAAAGGTCCGCCTTCCTCCACATCGATCATATCAAGATACAACTCAAAATGTACAAGGGGTAACCTACAAGATGTCTCCAGTGCTACAATCACAATGCTCATGGTATAACAACTTATATTCCGAAGTACAACTAACAATGGCATGATATGCAACTAAGCATGGCAAAGTATACAACTCAACATAGCACATGGTACAACTTATTAAAGCACTAAGTACAAGCATATGGAGCAAAAGACACAAATTTCAAGACATGGTTCAAACTTTATAGCATGGATTCTAATCATCATATAATCACTCTAAAATATTAATCATCCAATTTAAATCAATTAAAACATATACTTCAAGTCCCACAACAAAGACATGTTCAACCACACACTTAACAACTTAAGGACAAACTTCCAAGTACCATTTTTAAAAGGAGAGCAGTGTTCTTGGAAACCTAAACTTGGAATTATGTTTTGGTTTTTAGTCACCAGTTAGATAAAAATATTTTTTATAACTTTTATATTTAACACTAAGGTGAAATCCTAAGAAAAATAGGTGAATAAATTCATAGAAGTGAAAATGGTTTAGCATTTTATAGAGAAAAGTACAAAAAAGGGGCCTCAGTTGGTCTCAGTTTTGGGCTATCAATATAGGTCCTACAGGTCTAATTTTTGGATATGTTCTAGTTTAATATGGTCCCAACAAGGCTCATGAATAGTTCTCAAGGTAATTGTTTGAAACAAGGTAGAGAAATGAGCCATTTTGTAAAATAGGTTCAGTTAGTCATAAAACACACAGTAGAACCTACTTTCAACATAGCGTTTAAAGATATTTTGGGGGATCATCCGGGGGTTTTTGGGTCAGATTTTTGGATAACAACTAGATAAATATGTTATCTACACTTTTCATGAAAACCACTTTTGGAGCAAGTCACTAAATATATGGGTTTTTGGTTGCATAAAAACATGTGACAGAAGGTTCTGTTACTCATAGATCCACAACATTGACTTTTAGAGGTGTTTTAACCTATTCAATCTCAATATGTTGAACTCATTTTGTGTACAACAAGATATACATGTCATCTACAACTTTCATGTTTTGACCTAAGCTCAGATCTCGTTTTAAACTATAATTTTTAGGTCTGCAATACTGATTGGTTTGATACTGACACACTTTGAAAAATTGTTATATCTCGAGTTTTACTTATTCAAATCAGTTCAAACAAATTTTGTATGAAAGATAACATCAAAAACTAGGTCTATATATAAAGAACACACTTAAATCATTGTTCTATATTTAGTTATGAGTTTTCCAAAATCAGGGCACAGAGTTAACGATGCTAAAAAATCTGGCCTACATGTGTTCTAGCCACCTAGCTCATGGTATGTCAACATATGGTCCATATGCTTTGCATGCATGTGTTTTATACTTAAATATCTTTGTTCCAGAACTTATAGAAGCTACACATCTCATGAATACCAAGATACAAACACATCTCTTATTATAAAAACATGAACAACCCCTAGTTTACTCACTACAATGACTTTTTGATCCATTTTTTGGTTTTTGATCTTGGATGTGTTTTAAGAAATGAGTTGAGGGAGATTTTTGTGTGGGATTAATAGAGATTTTTAGAGGTTTACTTATTTGTTTTGAAGATCTAATGGCGGAGGGATGATAGGACTTGGCTTTAGAGACACTTCCTTGACCTTTCTTGGCTCCTTCTTTCCTTGCTTCTTCTTTCCTCCTCCTCTCTCTCAAACTTGGAAGAACACTCAAGAACAATGGAAATCTGATTTCTCTCCTCACTTGGCCGAAAATGAAGAAAAGTAAGGGGGTGCTTGGTCTTCAATTTATAGAGGAAGGAGTTAGTGGGACTCATTATGGCTTGGAAGCTTTAATTTGAATCCTTTTTGGTTCCATTGGTTGCATGGGGTGGCATGGTCTTTTTGAGACTTATAATTTTCGATATGGCTGGTGGGGAAGTCGGCCATGACAAGTTTGGGGAAGAAAAATACTGGTTTTGCAAGATGTGACTTTTTGACTTATTTTATTGTGTAAGAATTTCAACAATAATATGTTTAATTTTGTTAGTCTATATTATTATATAATTATGTATTTTACTTGTTTGAATAGTCTTGGGTCATAATAATGCTTGATTTGTATATCTTTATCTCATTTTGGGCTTAAAAATACAAAAAATGACTTTTTGGGCACAAATCCCAAGGTAGCCAGCCACTAAGGGGAATTTTTGTTATTTTTGTTGTTATTTTGTCTTTTGCTATTAAATTGTATTTAAATATTTGATTTAGAGTGTCCATGTATTAAATTTTGGATTTTTATTACTTTTTGGTGTACTAAGGGCAACATGGTTATTTTAACCTAATTATGAGAATTTTGAATTTTGAATTTAATATTCCATGTTATTTATCTAATTTAGGATGTTGAGAGTCTTCTCTGATGTTAGTGCCTTTCCTCTTTAAGTATTAGGTCTTTTTAGGATTTTTGGATCGAATTAGGGCTTCGGGTTGCGTTAGGGTCTTTAACCTTTTAGCAATCTAAGATCTTATTGGCTAACCATTGCTAATACTAGTGTTTGAACCGGATCATTACTACTAGGGTCCGAACCGAGTCGTTACACTTTCTTCTTTCAGCGCAACCGGGGTAGAGGCCTGAGGACTCGAGGAGATCGTGTGGCACCAGCTGCACCCTGTGAGGGCTTCTACTTCTGCTTCTGCTGCTTTTTCATCCAGAGCTCAGGCTCCCATCGTTACACAGACGATTGATAGCTCATAGGAGGAGGAGGAGGGGACCGGGTCGACATCTGGAGAGTCATCCTAGTGAGGCAACGTGGTCTGGAGGAAGAGGACCCGACGAGAGTGATGACCCGACTACTATTCATACACATTACTTCTGATTGATGGGGTCTTTGTGCCTTTAGTTTACTTTACACGTACCATGGATGCTTATCGTTTCTTTTATTTTTGTATGAAAAACATTTTTGATTGCTTGAATCTTAATTATGCATGATATACTTGTGAGTTGACATCTTTCCTTGTAAATCCATTTTCATGTTGCGAATTGCTAATAGGCACCTAACAAGGATTTGGGCATGATGACAAAGAAAAGGCATGCTGTAAAAATTTCTACACAAAAAAAGTTGCAGCCGTGAGGAAATATCTCACGACCGTGAACTTGGAAAGTGGCGGCCTGAACAAACGTGGGAAAAAGTTTACGGCCTTGTGTTTTAAAGTTCACGGCCGTGAACTTTAATGGCGGCCAAGACATTTGGAGATAACAGCCGTGAGGAAAAAGTGACAGTTGTGACTAAGGCTTTTGGTGCGAAACTCAAGGCAAATTCTATAGTTCCCTCCATTTTTGGCTCTATAAAAGGGGCCCCTTGTTCCAGACCCTATTGTCTAAACATTCTGTATTCTCCTTGTCTTTTACATAGCTCATTACTATAACAACTCTCTTTTAGCTTGGATGTGTGACTTCTTCTCGATCGAGCACAAGAACTTTCTCAATTTCGGTCTAGATGCACTGTTCTCCTTAAGAACCATGAGGATCAATTGGCATCTCTTGAGAAGGGCTACCTAAATATGGGATCTTGATGTACACGTGTTCGGCTTCAGGTATGAGGAGCTGTGCCCAACGGTGGAGGAATTTTTCGCCATCCTTGAGATCTTGTTTTGAGAGGAGGTCATAGTCCCTACTCCCTTCTCGAGTCGCAAGGATCGATTGATGCAGCTTTGCGGCTTCTCGAAGCGCGAGGCTTCTCTCATTACCCACGACGGTTTCCTCGACGTGGCACAGCTCATAGACCTTCGGACCCTGAGGTTCTCTTGCCGAGTTCTCTTTTCAGCTTCAGTGCTGCTATGGTCTTTGTATTTGTCTACTGACCCTTTCATGTTGGGACCTTCAGATGGACGGGCTAGCTCTTCTCTAGTTCATATGGCTTATTAGATCCATGAGGGCTAGGACCTTGTTCTGCTAGTCCTTGTTGAGATGCTTCTTCGTCTTGACGTGATCCACACTGAGGGTGCCTTTTACTTTGTGGGCAGTGCTCTTCTGCTGTAGGTGTTCACTCAACTCTCTTTTTTCTTTATTTCTTTCGGGGTTTTCCACACAGCTCTCCTTTTTCTGTATTTCTCTTTATTTTTTCACTCAACTCTCCTTTTTATTTATTTCTCTCTATTTTTCCACTCAGCTAACTTTTTTCTTTATTTGTCTCAGGTTTGGCTGATGGAAAGAGTGAACTTGCTGAAGAAACCTGTATCTGACAGCTATAGTGTGAAGTCATTTATCCACTGTCAGGTTTATTGCCTTTGTTCTACTAAGGCGGCTTGGACAGATTATCTGAGCTCTTTGACTCGAAAGGACATTTCTTGGCAATACCCCTAGTTGAAGATCTCTCGCATGACTGCTGCTACTATGGATCATCCTAAGGTTCTTTTGATTGGTTTGAGGCTAGCCACCTTCTACCAACCGTATCGCATCCTTTGTCAGTTTGGGCATACTCAGACCAGGCCTAACGCTGCTGTTAGCCGTCTGTTCAGTTCTCCTCATCGGGCCCCTTCTTGGGTCAGTACCAGCGGGCTTGGTCTTCTTGTTTAATGGTGCCAGTTGGTAGTGAGTTCGATAGCAGGCTTTTTGAGAATTATAGAGCTTGGTTAGGGAAGGAGCTAGAGTGCAGTGCAAGATAATAAGGAGATGCCTAAAGAAGATGGACTTATACTTTTCTTCGTTGTTCCCCAATATCTTTGTTTGTTTTCTTTTTAGCTTTTTAGGATGAGAACTTGCGAGCCTCCCTTGTGTTGGAATTAAACTAAATTAGTAAAACTTCTTAATGAAAGTTTCTCCATTTCTAGTTCGCAATGATTTCTAAAATTGTCCCCTAGATTCTCATTTTTGCAATATAACCAATTTATTAGTAAAACTTAAAGTAAGCTTTTGTATTGATCGACTACTCGAAACATGGTTACAAAAGGAGAATTTCAAACAAAGGTTTGGGCCGAACTTTTAACAAAAGCTTCCTACGTATCTAAAAAAAAAATAATTAGGCCATAACGAAGTTCGAGACTCGGGTCACACTCGAGTATTGATAGGTTTTCTCTCAAGGGTAAAATCTTTTGAGCTGGTCTAAGCTATTCGGTGTAGAGAAGACATTTCCATCTAGGTCCATAAGAATAGCAGTAGCTCCTAAAATTAGGGTTTTGATAAGGTGAGGTTCGACCTAATTAGGTTTAAACTTGCCCCATTGGGTCAAAGATCGGTGCTCTGATCTCTTTAAGGAATGAGTAGCCTTTCTTCAAGTTTTGAGACTTAACCTTCTTGTAAAAAGCCCGAGCTATTCTTCTCTGATACCCTTGGATATGAAACAACACCCTGATCCTTCTTTCATCAAACAAGAGCAATTCTTCAAATCTATCCCTCTGCCACTCTGATTCGAGAATACTACTTTTAGCCATTATCCTCAAAGATAAAATCTCTAGCTCTATGGGTCGAACTGCTTCCATCTCATATACCAGTGCATGAGGTGTCGCTTCGGTAGAAGTCTTGATTGATGGCCAGTATCCCCATAGTGCAAATGGCAGTTTCTCTGGTCAATCCTTACTTCCCTCTACTGTCTTTTGCAAAATTTTCTTCACATTTTTGTTAGCGGCTTCCACGGCTCTATATGGAGAAGACTTATGATTGACAATTTGATACTCTTCCAAAAGATCTAAAACTTCTCCTTGGAAGTGAGAACCATTATTAGAAATTATCTCGTGCGGAACCCCGTTTCGTCTGATAAGATTCTCCTTGATGAATGTGGATACTTGAGAGGCTTTTAGGACAGAGTAGGAGGTAGCTTCAACCCACTTTGTGAAATAGTCAATTGCTATTAGAATAAACTCATGTCCATTCGACGCTTTGGGTGTGATCTTCCCTATGACGTTGATTCCCCAAAATGAAAATGGCCACAGTGGTGTCATATTATAAAGCTGAGATGGCGGCACATGCATGAGGTTTACGTGAATTTGACATTTTTGGCATTTTTGAACAAACTGGTGATAGTCGATATCCATCGTCATCCAAAAGTATCCTTGGTGTAGAATCATTTTGGCTAGCATTAATCCATTCATGTGAGGCCCGCAAACTCCTTCGTGGACTTCCCTCATCAATTCATGTCCTTTCTATGTGTTAACGCAAAGTTTATTAACTCCTAGATATCCTCTGTCACGCCCCAAACTTCGGGCCACGTGAAACACCCATAAACAAACAACCACAACACCCAGCCCGAGAATACACTCTCAAAAATAAACATACATGCACTATATGTAACGCCAAACGGCTAACATTACACGGCTCCAACGCCAGAAAATATGTTACAACATACATGTAACAGAAAGAACAAAAAGGAAGACTACAGCTCTTCCACCTTTTCGGCACCTCCAGATCAACCCGTGTGACCGGTACCTGAAAATATGTTATCCCACACTGTGAGCCAAGGCTCAGCAGAAACTAGACAAGCATGTAATATAAACAAAACATGCTAGGAAATCAAAGTGCAGGTTTTAGACTCTCTTTCAAGCCTTGAAAACAGTTTGAAAACGGTTTTAGATCACGACTCACAAGAGCCATTAAAAATAATTTTCACATGCAATGGGAAAGCGAGGATACAAACCATGTTTTGACTCACTCATAGGAGCCTTGAAAACGATTCTTGTCTTTCGACTCCCGTAGGCCATTGATACAGTTTCTTTTATAAAAATTTGGTCTATCCGTCCCGATATTAAATACATGCAATACATGAACACATGCCTCTTCGGGACCTCATTTCAGCCTTCAGATAACGTACACACACACACACGCAAGTGCTTTGTCAGGACCTCGTTTCAGCTAACAAACAGCACTCGCACATGCCTCGTTAGGACCTCGTTTCTGCCAATAGAGCTCACACACACACCCATACATGCACCCGTGCATTGTTAACCGAGGCTAACATTCTTAGAAACACAAGCTCATCTATCCCATCTCATACAAATATGTAAACCTAAACCAGGATTTAATGCATAAAATCACGTAACAACACTACGTTCCACAACCACGTCACATGCCTATAAAACTCTGGGCTTTAAAGCATAAATCACGTTTCACATAACGATATCAAACAATGTAATTCACTTATATAATCCATGTATAAATAAACTACAGTTAGAAATGCACATAACCATATAAAACCTTGCACCACGACGCCACCCTTTATTCCCGAAAGGACTACAGGCCCAAGCGCTCCCCGCACTCAGCCACCACGCCCTCAACCACGCATCACATCCATGTCTCACCATGCACGTCACCCATGAGGACGGCATCACACAACACCCGAGGCCACAACATGACTCCCAAAGCCACCATACAACCAACCGAATCCCGAAAGGAATCCACAAGTATTTGAATCGACTAATCCCATAAATTAATCAATTGAATACCATGGGACGCCAATTGAAAACCAAAAACCCAACCGCTAACACATCCTAACCCAGACCAACACACGCCCAATACGGCTAACAAAACACAAACAAACTCCCAAGGCCCAGACACGACCAACACGGAACCACGCACGCCTAACACGACGAACACGAACCCACACAAACCCACAACGCCCACACACGTCCAATACAAGGCCACACAAACCCACGACACCCCAAGAAACAAGAAGCTTAGTCAAAAGGGCCCACAAGGATGAAAAATAACCATTTTCCAAACATTCAGCAAAAAATGGGTGAAAAATGGTTTGGAAAATCTTGACACATGTTCACTCTTTTGGTCATAACTTTTTCTACAAAAAGCATTTTAAGGTACGAGAGGTGTCATTGGAAAGAGGACTTCCGCGGCTTCAATTTGAATACAAAAATGATCCAATTATGAGTCCGAACGAGGGAGATATGACCCAAACAAAACAGCTTTGCGCCGCAACCAGACTGCTCGCGCGCGACACAGCGCTCGAGCGCCCCAACCAGCGCCCGAGCGCCCCAACCTCTACGCCCCTATTTTGTTTTTTTGTTTTTGTTTTTAAACCCCAAAACATGTATAAACTCTAAAATCAAACCTCCAAACATGTTTTTCAAGACTCACAGAGATACCCTAACCCAAGACTACCATAAAGCCTCGAAAGAAACTCTCAAATCCCAATTTCATCCAACCGAAACGACGAAAAACAACTTTTAAACTAAAAACTCGATTTATCGAAACATAAATCACTTTTTCATGCATTTTAAGATGGTAAAACTACACACGATTACACGTAGCACCCTTATAAGACATGAGAATCTAGGATCCTACCTCGGTGAGTTCAAAACTCGACGTCTCGATCCACGTGCAAAATCAAGCCTCGTCGGAATAGAAGTACGTCCGAATGAACGCGTAGCCCACCGTGCCAATAGCAAGAATCCGCTGTTGGATCATCAAATATTGAGCCCCGGGCCCCCGAGAAGTTAGAGAGAAGGCAAAGAGAATAATGGAAGCTTGTTGGAGAAGTTTTAGAAAATATCTTTTTGAAAATATCTAACTCCAGATATTTATAGGCCTCCAAAATATATTTTTTTGAAAATTTTCAAAATTCGCGCCACAGGACCCCACGCCCCCGGGAACCTACCCCGCATGCATATCTAAGCCCGATCATGTATAAAAACTCGTAAAAACATGCTGTAAGAAAAACACGAAACACGCGTCGAAAAATACCAAAAAAGGAAAACGTGTCAGGGTCTCACATCCTCTCTTATACAGTTTTCCTCCACATATAACGAACTATGCAGCAAGTCTCCGGATAACTCTTTGATCCTTCTTGCTAGCTCGACTAGGATACTTCCCTTTTTCGATGAAATTCCAAATGTTGTCGTACCAGGGTAGTCCATCATTGACTTCTTGGGTAGCGACGATATTTCCAATTGTGGGTGCATCTCTTTGCTGAATCTCCAAGGGTCTCATCCTTACTCGAGGCAGTATGTCAATCATTGATGCCACAGTAGCCAAGATATCAATGAACTTATTCTGCAATCTCAGAACGTGGGTGAACATCACACTTTCAAAGTAGGGGATCATTACTTCGAGTTCTTAGTTGTTAGTTCAGACAACCTAAGAGGGGGGTAAATTGGGTTTTAAAACAATAATAACAATTTTACAAACCTTTTATAAAACCCTTTAATTTCATAAGCAAATATGGTAGGTAATAAAGCAATAATGAAATTAAAGAGGTTATGGAGAGAGAAAATGAACCAGATACCAAGATTTATAGTGGTTCGGCTTCTTCCAAGCCGACGTCCACTCCTCAAGACTCCTCTTGAGAATATCCACTAGGATTAAATGCTTCACAGGCCCATTCAAAAGCCTTTTACAGCCTCAAGAAGATTCTACAAAATAATCTCCTATTTTTTCTAATCTCTCTTGAGCTCTTCTTTAAAGAGGATCACTCACTCTCTTGAAGGATCAAGGGAGACTCACCTTTTATTACAATAAATGAGAGAATCAAAGATTTATTAACTCACTCTTTTTACAAATGATTGGAAATAAATGAACAAGAAAGAGTGAGAATCGGCTAGAGGAGTAAATGAGCAATAAATGCTTTCTTGAAGGTTTTGAGCTTTTGATTCAAGCAATAGAATAGTGTCTAGTTCTTTGAAGCTCTGAAAGTTAACTCCTTATATAGCTATCTGAAGTAAATGACCATTGGTGAAGGCAATTAATGCTGTGAAATCCAACCGTTGGAACGAGCACGAGATTTGAAATCTGTTATAGGTGTCGACACAAACTCATTTGGTGTCGACACAAAATATTTACCTTACCCACACTGTGGTGTCGACCTAGTGCATTTCATCAGATTTCCAAGTGATACTTTAGTGTCGACTCAAAATCGTTTGGTGCCGACTCAAAAAGTTACAGTCAACCTCAGGACTTTTAGAGTAAACTCATCTTCATTTGGTGTGGACTCATAAAATCTCAGGCAGTCTCGGTTGTTTTGGTGTCGACTCATTTTAGTTTTGTTTCAACCAAAAACTCTTGTTTCTGAAAGGAACATTTGTGTTGACTGAGAAAACTTTGGTGTCGACCCTTTTTGACTTGAATCAGGAAATAGCTTGTAGCTTTGGTATCGACCTATTTCTATTTGGTGTCAACTCATTTTGTTTCCCAAAGGGTGTTTTGGTGTCAACTTATGAGAATTTGGCGTCGACCCATAAAACCTGAAATTTGGAACCCGAAGGATCATTTGGTGTCGACTCAAAATACTTTGGTGTCAACCCAAAATAAATCCCGGTCCAATATTGTAGGTGTCGACTCATTTTGAGCTCTTAAAACATCTTAAGAAAATAGTTAAGGTGTTGACCTTAAATTCCATTTGTGTCGACACACTTGAGAATTTCAAGCGTGCTTTGCCTTAAGGTGTCGACCCAATTATCAATTGGTGTCGACACAAAATGTTCTTTACAAGAACACTAAGTGTTAACCCATTTGATGCAAAGTGTCAGTACAAATGGCATAAGGTGTCGGTTCATTTGTCACGTAGTCTTAACACTTACCTTTTTGGAAACATTTAAATATAATCTTTTTTAAATCAATTTAATCATAAGAAAATGAATTATTAAAATCATAAAAATCTAATTAAAAAACCCTTTGATTAACAATCTCTCATTTTTTTATGATTACAATATTTTTTAAAAAATATTTAAAAATATTTTCAATATGGGTTCTCCCCTTATCTTTATGCCTTAAACAATTTAAGCAAGCAAAGAAATATGACATTGAACAATGTAATATCTAAGCTTCAAAAGAAGCATTCTGAATTCATTAAAAAATGGGTATTCCGTGCAAACAAGCTCATGCATCCAACAGTCTCAATAAAGCAATTTGAACAATATATATATGCACACAACCCAATTATCATTTAATCCCAATCTCAACAAGGCATTTAACACTTGGCATTCCAAAAAGAAATGTATGAAAAGAAAATAACAGTTGATATGAAATTGAAGATTCAAACAAGTCAAAACACTTTCATTCGTACAATAGTTCAAAAACCAATACCCATTCATCTATAAGCATGAAAATGAAACGTTTTTACCAACCACCACAGTCACATTTCGATATACAACAAAAAAATTAAATAAATAGAAAGGTATGTTTTTAGGGTACAACTTTCCTTCAAACAACAAAAATAAAAACTTCACAACTTCTACTTTTTCTTTTCTTTCTTCTTCCCTTTTGGAATCATCAAAACTCATCTATCTACTTCTTGAGAGCCTTCTTTCCTCTTGCTTTTTCTTCCTCTCATTGTCCTTTTCTTTAGAGGCTTGAGCTCGCTCATCCTTCTTCTCAGCTGCTTCCATTGCTGCAAAAGTGGCTACCAAAGCCAAGTCAGCTTCTCTTCTGAGTCTTGCTTCTTTCTCCTCTTTGGTTTCCTTAGGCTAGAACTATTTAGCTCATGTCTCTTTGATCCATGAGAGGTGTTCTTCCACTTTCCTGGTATTCTGCTGGACAACCATCACCACACCTTCATCATATTCTTTTTTAACTTGCTCAAGAATGACAAGATTGGCCTTCACAATAGAGTCAACGCTGTGCTTCATCTTCTTGCTAAGTGATTTGCCAACATCACAGGCTTGCTCTACATCTATTTGCAGAATATAGTTGGTTTCCTCAAGTTTGGTCATGGAGTCTGAAATGGAGGATACTTTACAAACTATGTCATAAAGATCTGCATCAACCTTATCTCAAAGGGATGCTATAGAAGAGGTCAACCTTTAAACAAGGGTGACTAACTCAGCAAGCTGCTAGGAGGAGGGACCAACAGATGGAGCAGAGGTAGAAGCAACAAAAGGTGGAGGAGTAGGGGTAACATGGGAGGATGATGAACTAGGAACGTCAGCACTGGTGTGGGGTGGAACAGGGAAAGATGCAGCAAAGGGAATAGGAGAATTGGCACGACCAGAGGAGGGGGGAAGAGGAGTTCTATTTGCAGAGGGGGTACCACGACGAGTAGTCCATATGCCATCAACCAAAGAAATCTATAGATGTTTTAAGGTGGACTTACCATACAGATCATATTTTGAAAAAGGAATCCTCTTTTCAATGGTTATGTCAACACCAAAATGACGAAAGACTTTGGTTAAAAACATTCCATGGGGGAGGGAGGAATTTCTCTTAGAATGGGATTGAAATATGTTAGAAATGAATAAATAAATGAGATCAAGTTTCTTTCTCTCAAGAATAAACCACATGACAAAAATGTGCATGAAAGAAACATCATTGAATTTTTTGGATTGAGGTAGAAAGATGTGATTCACAAAATGATGCAGAATACGCATCTCAGGTTTGAGAGAGTTGGCCTCAAGAGGCTTGGAAGGGTCAACCTCATCAACAGCGAAAATCTGTTTTACTGCATCATGAAAGGAGAAACTTTCGATGGTTTTCCTTTTAGGTTTGCAAGGGATAAAGAGTCTACCCTTTGGGAGTCAGAGAATCTCATTCAAAGTCTTAGATGACAAGAAGATGTCTACACCATTCACCCAAGTAGTGATGGTGGTGTCAGAAGTATCAATGATTTTGAAGTGTGCATAAAAGAGTTTCACAAGTGTGGAAAAGTGGTGGTCACGGATTTGGAGTAGATTCATCCAATCGAGGTCGGTGAACCATTTGGAGAGCTTCATTTCTATGGAATCAAAGAACTAAAAACCTACAGAATGGCCAAGGATTACCTTTCGAGTGGCGAAGGACGCGAAGTACAGGGTCTTATACTTCGAGAATTGGAATTTCAGAGAGAAGGCCATTCCCATGTCCGTAGAAGGCATATTTCCCGCCGTTATCTTCAATTTTTGCTTCGATTTGGCTTCTTTGCAGCCCCAGAGCTTGATGGCCCTTCGTCGGTGGGGCATTTCCTACCCTTGTCCATTGTCTTTGGAGGCATTGTCGGTGAGAAATAAGAGAGAGGGAGAAGGAGCGAAGATGAGGAGTCAACACTAGGGTTCAACTGGAACAAAGGAGGGAGAAGACGAATGGTTACTGAAATTGGTAGTTGAAGAGTTTGAGCACGAAAAGGGAAAAACAGCCTTTATATGAACTCAATGAATTATATCGACACGAATCTTATTTGAGTTGACACTTTTGACGAGACACAGAGTGTTCAAAAATAGGAATTGTGTCGACACTTTTGGTTTATTGAGTCGACACTCCTCATAGGCGAGTCGACACAAATTTTACCAAGAGCAAGGATACGAATCGTGTCAACATTATATAGCTTGGGTCGACACTTTTATCAAAATGTGTCGATACTGTATAGCTTTGAGTTAACACTTTCACACATGTGTTGACCCTTTTTATCATTGAGTTGACACTTTTCACACACAGAAATAAAGCATGAAAAGCAGTTGATATACACTAAACAGGCATTGTTGGTATGACATTTTAACATCAATTTAGAGCACATAGTATACCAATTTCTCTTACGATATAACATAATCTTTCTTCATTTAAAGGTTTGGTGAATATATCAGCAAGTTGGTAGCCTGTGCCTACAAATTCAAGTTCTATGTTACCTTTTTAAACATGTTCTCTAATAAAATGATGTCTAATCTCAATATGATTTGTTCTAGAGTGTTGATAGGGTTCTTGGATATGTTAATGGCACCAGTGTTATCACAATTAATAAGAATAAACGCACACCGTAGTGTTCTAGTTGTTGTTTCATCCATAGAACCTGTGCACAGCAGCTATCAACTGTAATGTACTCAGCCTCAGGTGTAGATAAGGCCATTGAGTTCTGTTTTTGCTAAACCATGACATTAAAGAGTGTCCTAGGAATTGACTTGTTCTACTTGTACTCTTCCTATAAATTTCACAACCGAAAAAGTCTGCATCAGAACAGCCAAATAACTCAAAGGCTATTCCTCTAGAATAGAATAATCCTAGATTTTGTGTACGTAAGAGGTATCTAAAGATGCACTTTACAGCAATCACGTGTGATTCTTTAGGATTAGCTTGATATCTAGCACATATGCAAACACCAAATATGATATCAGGTCTACTTGCAATCAAATAAAGTAGAGATCCAATTATACTTCTATATCTCTTTTCTTCTACTGCTTTACCATTTTCATCATTGTCAAGCTTTGTTGAAGGGCACATTAGAGTTCCCATTGGTTTTGAACTTTGCATATCAAACCTCTATAACAAATCTCTTGTATACTTAGATTGATAAATGAAGATTCCTTCTTGTGATTGTTTGATTTTAAGTCCAAGGAAGTAATTGAGCTCACCAATCATGCAGATTTCAAATTCTCCCTACATGCACTTAGCAAAGTCCTTGCAAAGAGATTCATTAGTTGAGCCAAAAATAATATCATCTATATATATTTGGATAACAAGTATGTCTTTTCCTTGAGACTTGATAAAAAAAATTATATCAATTTTTTTTCTTAGAAACTCATTTTCAATCAAGAATTTGCTTAGCTTTTCATACCAAGCTCTTGGTGCTTATTTCAGATCATAAAGAGTCTTGGTGAGTTTGTAAACATGGTTTGAAAAATCAAGATTTTCAAAGTCAGGAGGTTGTTTTACAAAAGCTTCCTCGAAATAAAAGTATTTAGAAAGGCACTTTTGACATCTATTTGATAAAGTTTGAAGTTTTTAAAACATGCAAAAACAAGCAACATCCTAATTGCTTCAAGCCTAACCACAGGAGCAAAAGGTTCATCAAAATCGATACCTTCTTCTTGATTGTAACCTTGGGCTACCAATCGAGCTTTGTTCCTAAGAGCTACTTCATTCTCATCTATTTTATTTCTAAAAACCCATTTTATACCAATGATGGATTGTTCCTTAGGTCTTGGAACTAAAGTTCAAACTTTGTTTCTCTCAAATTGATTTAGCTTTTCTTACATAGCCAAGATCTAAAATTCATCGTTTTCAGTTTTCTCAAAATGTTTTGGTTCAATCTGAGAAAGGAATGCTAAATTACCATAAACATTATGTAGAGAGAATCTAGTTTTGATACATTGAGATGGATCACCAATGATCAAGTTTTTTGGATGACCATGAGCATTCCTCCATTCCTTAGGCAAATTTGAATTTTCTTGATTTGAAGTACCAGCAGCCTGTTGGATTTCATTTTGCTGTGCATTTGTAGCTTTCTCATGGTTTGGTTCTTCTTGGTCTTTGATGAAGATGTCTACAATACCTTTTTCTATATCAACCAAGTTATCTTCACAAAATTCCTTGGAAGAACTGAGGTTAGCTTCATCAAATACAACATGAATAGATTCTTCAACAATTAGGGTCTTTTTATTGAAAACTCTATAAGCTGTACTAGATATAGAATATCCTAAGAAAATACCTTCATTAGATTTAGCATGGAACTTGTCCAAAAATTTTTTTTGTTATTCAAAATAAAACATTTGCACCTAAAGGCACGAAAATAACTGACATTAGGTTTTTTCCATTACATAACTCAAATGGGGTTTTCTTAAGACAAGCTCGAATTATGGCTTTGTTTACAATATAACAAGTTGTGTTGATAGCCTCGACCCAAAAGTATCTTGGTAGATTATTTTCACAGAGTATGGTTCTAGCCATTTCTTTCAAAATTTTATTCTTTCTCTCAACAACACCATTTTGTTGAGGGGTTCTAGGAGCAGAGAAATTATGGTCTATACCACTGTCATCACAAAACTTTTAAAAATTTTTATTTTCAAATTCTCTACCATGATCACTTCTGATACTTGTGATTTGAAAACTTTTTTCATTTTGAATTTTCTGAGACAGTTTTGCAAAAGAGGCAAAGGCTTCATCCTTATGAGCTAATAATAGCACCCAAGTATATCTAGAGAAATCATCATCAACAACAAAGGCATATCTTTTGCCTCCAAGGCTAAAAATCCTTGTTGGACCAAATAAGTCCATGTGCAATAGTTGTAAAGGCATAGAAGTTGAAATTACCATTTTGGATTGAAAAAAATATCTAACTTGTTTGTCTTGTTGACATGTATCATAAACTTTGTCTTTTTCAAATTTAATTTGAGGTAAACCAATCACTAATTTTTTTTTCAAAAATTTTGAAATCAAGTTCATATGAGTATGTCCAAGTCTTCTATACCACAATCAACTATTATCACTCAAGGTAGCTAAACACTGTGTCATTTTCAAAATGTCATTTAGATTGAAAGTATAAACATTTTGCATGCCTATGACCCTCTAAAATAACTTTGTTATCAATTGAGTTTTCAATAACTTAGTATGATCAAAGACAACCTTGTGGCTTTTGTCACAAAGTTGGCTTATGCTAAGAAGGTTATGTTTCAAGCCATCAACAAGCAAAACATTTTCAATAAAATGGGAAGAAATTTTACCAATACATCTAATTCCTATGATTTTACCCTTGCTATTGTTACCAAATGTCACAAATCAACCATCTTTAGGCTTGAAGGATGTAAACATTGATTTGTCACTTGTCATGTGTCTTGAGCAGGCACTATCATGATATCACATCCCTTCCTTGAATGAGGACTTAAGACACACCTGCAAAGAAAATTAAGTTTTGATTTTTGGTACCCAAACTTTCTTGGGTCCTTTGGTGTTAGTTCCATGTGGGTGTGTTCCCTTTGGAACCCAAACCCTTTTTGCAGTGAAAGTATGTGATTTTCTATGTGAAAAATGTGTAATAGTGTGTGCCCATACTCATAATAATGAATGCAAGTAGCATTGGAATGATTTGAGGATACTTTAACAAAAATACGGCTAAAAAACTTTTGTTTTCTCTTTGGTTGGTAACCAATTCTAGCTCTTTCAAAGACACACTTTTGCAATCCAAGAAGTTTGTCCAAGTTTTCTTTTCCAAGAGTAAATCTATGTAGAATTTTTGTAAGGTCTTCAACCTTTTCATTTAAAACTTGATTTTCATTTTTCAAAGACAAAACTTGATGTGACAACAAATATTTTTCTTCTGTTAAATCTTCAATTTCACAAGATGAGAAAAGAACCAACTTTTTAAGAATAGCATTCTTAGAACCCATTTTTCCTAATTCATCATGTAAATTTTCAAATGTAACTTGAAGTTTTTCTAAATAAAAAGGGTCATTAGTTACCTCATTGTCTTCTTTGGCCATATGGCAAAGGAAAGCAACTTCATTTTTCTCCTTTTCATCCTCGGAGCTACTATCTTCACTTTCATCCCATGCAGCCAACATTGCCTTCTTGAATCCCTTCTTGAAGTGCTTCTTGAGTTGGGGACACTCGGCCTTCATATGTCCAGGTTTTTTACATTCAAAACAAATGATCTCATCTTCCTTGTGATCATTCTTAAATTTGTTTGACTCACCCTTGAACTTGTTGGGTTCCCCTTTGTGCCCATCTTTCTTGAAGAATCTCCTTTCTCCTTATTTTTTACTTTTAAGAAACCTTCTGAACTTTCTTGTAATGAGGGCGAGATCTTTATTTTCATCACTTGTGGAGTCTTTGTCTGATTCATCATCAAGAATGGAAGATTTGAAAGCTATTCCTTTCTTCTTTTTGCTGTCATTTTCATCATCCATTTTGATATTCATCTCATCAGTCATGAGTGAACCAAGTGAAGGGAACTGAATCCCAAGAGACTAAGATGGTGCATACGAATCGAATCAAACGTGATGCGGGGCGAAGATCATACAATAAAAAAAAATTGTACTATGCCGTTCCATCCAAATGGACAGGAAAATCGTCCGGATGAAATCTGTACGTGATGAACAATCTGTTGGAGGCAAGACTGTCAAGATCTTTATTTTTGCAAACGATTAACGAAAAAAATTAACTGGATGGACAAACACTAAAATGGGTTTTAGATAAAACTTTTGATGATGTACGATCAAAATAAAACCCGTGTATCCAAAGTTAATTTAGAAGAACACTTTTTTACCGGTCGAATCTTGAACTATGATTTGAATCCAAGTGGAAGCTTCTGTTAGATCTTCTACTATATTCACTTATGTGATTCTCGGATATAGTATGGGTTATAATCCTCCAAAAACTCGTACCGGCAGAACTAAGACATCTTTAGTCTTAGAAGACAAGTTATGAAACTCGTTCAGCCTACCCGCATATATATAGGGTTACCGTAGAGACCTAGGAAGTAATTATGAGTAAGACTTCTAGTGGAACACATACACATATTAGCGGTTTATGTAATTAAGCAAACCTCATAGCGGTATCTGCAATTCTGGAAAACCAGCTGCGATTTTTGTAATTTTTATAAAACACTGAATTATAGTTCACACCACTAAAGAACTGTAATTGCACTCTAAGCCATAATCTCAAGGCATCTTGTATTGAGCTCCTGTTATTAAATGCTTAACTCATCTCCTCATGTTAAGATTTCCGATACCCGCCAATTAAATTTAATTACTAACAATTTAATTTAATTGACATCTTGATATTCTTTAAACCCTTCTGCTTAACTTATTTGACCGTTGAATAACCAAATCCACCTACAAGGTTTGGCCCGGTCAAAACTTATAAGCTTCCTTAAAGGAGTATCGTCAATCTCGATCTTTCGGAATGTGGATTCCATCAATAATTAATATTTTCTCTATAAATAATACCGTAATCCAACTTACCGGGAATATAGACCCGTATAAGATTGCGCCCTCTAATAAATCAAAATAATGAATATTAAATATACGCAAATTAATAATTATTTTAGGATTAAGAGGATAAGTACTATTCATAATAATCTTGGCGTATGAATTAATTTACATAGTATAAAATTAATTACCCAAAATGTCTCGTTCAATACACACAAAGTGTACTAACACAGAGTGTCAGAACAATAGACGGCGCTATTATCAATTCCCCGTAACCAAGATAGGCTTACTAAAACTCTGTACTACAGTCGTACCGATGGTATACCCATTTTCATCTAAACTGTGAACATAAAATTTATATTCTATAAGAATCTAAAATTTGATATTTTGTATGCAAGTCGTACTCTACACACCAGATTAAATACTATACAGAATATTGGGCATCCATGCATAACATTAAAGAAACAATACACATACATTGCTCATAAAGATTCTCATAAAATAGAAAATTAATTTTATTAAAATTAAATTAAATACTAAAAACATAGATTTTAGTGTACCAACCCTAACATTCTCCCACTTGTACTCAAAATCATGCTGCTTTATATCTGACTCCCATGTTCTCTACATGACTATCAAAAGTCTTAGCCGGTAAGCTCTTTGTAAAGGATCTGCAAGGTTGTCTCCTAATGTAAGCTCTATGTCGGACTGAAAATCTGAGTCTATGTACCCCAGAGGTACTAGACTGTTTGCCTGGTAAACTAACATATAATCCTTAGTTCTTTTCAGGTACTTGATTATATTCTTTATCGTAGTCCAATGCTCCTGCCCTTGGTTAGACTGATATCTTCTAACCATGCCAAAGGCAAAACAGATGTCGGGTCTAGTGCAAAACATAGCATATATGAGGCTTCCTACTATTGAAGCATAAGGAACCTCCTTCATCTTCTCTATCTCATCAGGTGTTTTAGGACACTAATCCTTGGATAGAGTGATTCCATGCCTGAAAAGGAGAAATTCTTTCTTAGAATCCTGAATGCTAAAACGAGCAAAGATATCATCGATATATTTTGCTTGTGATAAGCACAATATCCTTTGTTTTCGATCTCGCACAAGCTTGATCCCAAGAATGTGACTGGCTTCTTCCAAGTCCTTCATATCGAACTGCCTAGATAATCATACTTTAACCGTAGATAATGCCTCCACATCATTTTTGATGAGCAAGATATTGTCTACATAAAGTACTAGGAAGATCACCACGCTTCCGTCACGCTTTTTGTACACACAGGACTCATCTGAACTCTGAACAAAATCATAGAACTTTATGGCTTGGTCAAACCGAGTGTTCGAAGACCTCGATGCCTGCTTAAGTCCATAAATGGATCTCTTAAACTTACACATGTGTTCTTG
>JAULJZ010170673.1:0-24441 GCA_032270985.1 Heliamphora pulchella
TAACTCAAGTCAGATGCCAAAAAAAAAACTTCTGCATAAAAACAAAAATAGGATAAGTCCATTTAACCTTCAAAAAAAAAAAATATCGGAGAAGCTTTACTAGAAAATACCGAGGTTCTACAAGCAAAAACCCCCTTGCTCCAAATAAGTTGCTCCAAACAGGTTCTACCAAATAAGTTGCTCCAAACAGGTTTTACTAGCAAACCTCCTTGCTCCCAAATAAGTTGCTCCAAACGGGTTTTACCAGCAAACCCTATTGCCCCAAACAGGTTTACTCCGAACAAGCTTTACCAACAAACACCCTTGCTCCAAACAAGTTTGCTCCAAAATACACAGGTTGCTGGTGCGAAAGTCTCGAGTTGAAAAAAAAAAAAAAAACTGTTGTGTCGAAGCTAGCCACAAGACCAGGCTGCTCCAATACAGGCTGCTTCAAAGACAGCCGCTCCAAGGCCAGCCTTCTAAACTTGCGCCGAAACCCTAGGTTCTTATTGCTCGAAAAAACAGGTTGCTCCAAAAATCGGTCGCTCCATAACAAGCGGCTCCAGAATCCAAAACCTCTTGCTCCGAAGCTAGAAATTCTCCACTTCTTGCTCCTAAACAGGCTGCGCCGTGGTCTTATGCACGAATCCTTGAGAACTCCAAAACCTGGCTACAAACTTTGCTCCAAAACCCTAGATTTGAGCCGCAGGATTTTGTTTCTCCTCTTACGCCTCCAAATCTAGATGGTCTGCAATTGGTTGCTTCAAATGATGTCTAATGTATAATAGTAATACATAAATAAATAAAAGAGAGAAGAGAAACCTGTTGCTTCAAAAAACAAAAACAAAAAAAAATAGAGAGAGAGAGAAACATGTTGCTCTGATCCAGTCGCTCCTCCAAAACAGGAGCCGCTCAGTCTCTCTTGTTGTTTGTTGCTCCAAAACAGGTGGTACTCCTGTCTCTCCTGTTGTGTGTTGTTCCAAACAGGTGCACTCCAAAACAGGTTATGGAATAGGTTATGGCTCAAAAAACTTTGGGTTGCTCCAAGGGACGAGAAATCCAGAACCCTGCTGAAACCTGGCTCGCCCAAAATCCAAAATCTGTCACTCCAAATATGGCTGCTCCGAAACTGGTTGGATGCTTCAAATTTGCCAGGAATGATGTGTAATAATAATGAAAAAAAAATAGAAAAGAGAGCAGTTCGTCTACCCAAAAAAAAATAATAATAATTGTTGGTGCCCAATTTTCGTATGACCCCGATTCCTCCAGATCACCTGCAAAATGAGGTGTTAGCTTTGGATGGCACCGGTGTGGTGCCAGCCAAAACCCCTCCGACGATCAAGTCAAATTCGTTCTAGAGGAAGAATAATGAAATTAGGGTTTTGGGAGCAATAGCAGGGGAAGAAGAAACTTAACCCTTTACCTTCATCTTCTTAGATTTTATATAGGGAGTCTTGGTGTTGCCCTAGCTAATGGAAGTGGGTCCCACATAAGTTGCCACGCCATCTATCCAGTCAGCTAAAAGTGTGTAACAAAATATCTATTCATCAGTAGCCCCCCATTCCCGAGCCATACCTTGGTTAGGTGAAGGGAATTCTAAAGGTTTCCCCTTTGAGCTTCTTTTTGCGTAGATGTAGCAATTTACCTGTTGTTTCTTAACAATTAGGTTTCGAAATTTGAGATAGTGTGTTAATCACGCTCAATAAAGTTTTTCATTGGTCGTCACCTCTTTTTTTTTTTTGAGCTTAGTAAAGTGTTTTTCTTTTGTCATATAGTTGGTGATTCTTGTGGCTTTTGAGCTTGGTCATCCTTCTTGTGGTCATCCTTCTCAGGGATGACCACGACTCCTTGTCATCCTTCTTGTGGATGAGCTCATCTCTTAGTCATCCTTCTTGTGGAGTTGGTCATCCTTCTCTTGGATGACCACGACTGCTGGTCATCTTTCTTGTGAATGAGCTCATCTCTTGGTCATCCTTCTCGGGAATGACCATGACTGTTGGTCATCCTTCTTGTGGATGAGCTCATCTCTTGGTCATCCTTCTCGGGAATGACCATGACTGCTGGTCATCCTTTTTGTGGATGAGCTCATCTCTTGGTCATCCTTCTCTTTGATGACTATAACTGTTGGTCATCCTTCTCGGGGATGACCACGACCGCTGGTCATCCTTTTTGTGGATGAGCTCATCTCTTGGTCATCCTTCTCTTAGATGACCACGACTGCTGGTCATCCTTCTTGGGGATGATCACAACTTTTGCCTTTGGAGATGGTCATCCTTCTCTTGGATGACCACGACTGCTGGTCATCCTTCTTGTGGATGAGCTCATCTCTTGGTCATCCTTCTCTTGGATGACCATGACTGTTGGTCATCCTTCTTGTGGATGATCTCGACCGTTAGTTATCCTTCTCGTGGATGACCTCGACCGCTGGTTTTCCTTCTTGTTGATGAACTCATCTCTTGATCATCTCTTGGTCATCCTTCTCTTGGATGACCATGACTGTTGGTCATCCTTCTTGTGGATGACCTCATCTCTTGGTCATCCTTCTCTTGGATGACCTCATCTCTTGGTCATCCTTCTTGTGGATAACCATGATTGTTAGTCATCCTTCTTGTGGATGAGCCCATCTGCAGGTCATCCTTCTTAGAGATGACCACAGTTTTTACCTTTGGGGATGGTCATACTGGTGGGTTGATCATTTAGCACTTGGATGACCTGTGCCATGCGCTTTTCTACTGCCATGGAGTTTGTCATCTATTTTATTAATGGCCTCATTTTTATTTTGAGTACCTCGGTCATCTCGTAGATGAGCCTATCCCTGGTCTTTTGGTGGATGATCATCTTGTGCTCTTCCTTTACCCTCTGTCCCTTAGGTCCAGGCTCTTCACTGTTAGAAGATGATCATCTTGTGATCTCCCTACCCTCTGACCCTTAGGTCCAGGCTGTCTCTTCATCATTGGAGGATGAGCATCTTGTGATCTTCCTTGCCCTCTGACCCTCAGGTCCAGGCTATCACTTCATGGTTGGAGAATGATCATCTTGTGATATTCCTTGCCCTCTGACCCTTAGGTCCAGTCTGTTGCTTCATGATTGGAGGATGATCATCTTGTAATCTTCCTTGCCATCTGACCCTTAGGTCCAGGCTCTTCATTGTTGGAGGATGATCATGTTGTGATCTTCCTTGCCCTCTGACCCTTGGGTCCAAGCTCTTCATTGTTGGAGGATGATCATCTTGTGATCTTCCTTGCCCTCTGACCCTTGGGTCCAGGCTGTCGCTTCATGATTGGAGGATGATCATCTTGTAATCTTCCTTGCCCTCTGACCCTTAGGTCCAGGTTCTTCATTGTTGGAGGATGATCATCTTGTGATCTTCTTTGCCCTCTAACCCTTAGATCCAAGCTCTTCATTGTTGGAGGATGATCATCTTGTGATCTTCCTTGCCCTCTGACCCTTAGATCCAGGCTATCGCTTCATTGTTCTCCCATTGTCTGTTGTCTTTTCTCCATGGCTTGTTATTCTTTTAGAAAAGAAAAATGACCTGCAATAGCATGTGTAGAAGAGAATATGTTGAAACGTAAGACTTTAGAACATTTTTTGAATTAAAATTACCAACTACGTTTTAGGTTTGGTGTTGAGCCTCAGATCCCTCTGGTTACTTTTTGGGCTTCGTGCTGAGCCTTTTATCCCTCTAATTGCCCCCCATTTCCAAGGCTAACGTAGTATACAGGTCAGCTGAAAGAAATCAAATAGACCATATGTGACGCTCTGTCCTCTGGGCACATCGAGACATGCATAAATATAAACATAGAGATATACTAACCATACATTCATATTTACATACAATAGTTATTACATTATAAACGAGTTCTAAACTGTCCAAAATTACATAACTATTACAGTTTCATCAAGAAAATTCAAAAAAAAGCTAAGCATGGGAAAAACTGCATGTAAGAACAAAAGTAGAGATCTTGATTCCTCAGAATGCATAAGCTCGATCCATGTACTCTTGGAATTCACCTTGTCCTTCCAACTCTTCTTCTCCCTCGGGGATGACTTCCTCAAAGAACTCCTCTTCACCTGTGGCACGAATGTCATGAGCTAAGGCCCAGAAGCAAAACACTCTAACCTTCTAACTAATCTCACGGCACAAAATTCACCGCAACACATACCATATAAAACCCAGTACAGTTTATAGTCAATGAGGCAGACAAATTTATGACAGGATAACAGATAAGTCAATAAACATGCGTGTATGAAATGCAGATGCCCAACCCAACATGCACCCAGATTATAACAGGGATTCCATGCTGGGAATCACCAGAGTAGACTTTCACTGGTAATTGATCACCAAAGCCATCATCGCGCCTCGTTGTGAATAGTAAATGTGTCTCCGGGCTTCATGCCATAGCTGTTTTACTCAATGGCAACGGCGTGGGGGTAGGCCAACCAGAATAACCATCCATCCTTATCCGGCCCACCCAAAATAATCATCCATCCTTATCTGGGCCAACCAAAATAATCAAAGTAATAATCCCACCTTAAGATGCGTGATGCCTTCGCCGGTGTCAATTCAAAGTCTAAGAGAATTCAAGAGGCATTCACATTATACAAAGTAGCAAAATAAGGAATTTAGGACCGCCATAATTGGGCTCTCTCTGAGATTACCCAAAGTCCAAGCTATCGAAATCAGAATGCTAGCGACGAACCCATGGTGCCCAACAGTATCCACGATAAACCATTTTAAATACCGGGGACACGCCCAGGGTGCACAAGGGAAATTCATTCCAAAATATTTTGGCAACCAGGAACGCCCTAAACTTATAATCAAGAATGACAATCTCAGTACAGCCCATCCTGAAAACGGTTTGCACAAATGGACTCCAATATGCCATGATGCAAGTGACAATGTTCATGATGTATGGTATGGATCTCAAATACAACCATCTATAGCATGGCATCAACTAGCATGGCAAGATTCATGGTATAAGACTCAAAACATAAGGTACAAGTATGCGAGGCACAGGTTATAATTTTCAAGATATGATTCAACATGATCGTATGAGTTTTAAATCATCATGCATTCACTTAAAAACACTAATCAACTAATTCAAATCAAATATCATACAAAAACTCGGGTCTCATAGTGAAGGGTACTCAAACATACACTTGACAAATTTTAATGTCAAAAGTCAAGTATTAAATTAAAAGGGCCGACAAGGTTTTTGGGCATCTAGACTTAGAATCAAACTATGATTTTTATACACCATTTAGATAAAAATATTTTCTACAACTCTCATATTTAACACCAAGGCAAAAACCTAAGGCAAATGGGTAAACAATTCATATTAAGTAAAAACAGTTCAGCACTTTTCTCAAGATTTTACCAAAATTATGATTTTGTTGGTCTCGATTTTGGGATATCATTGCAAGTCCAAATGAGACCATTTTTTAGTATGTTCTATTTTAGCATGTCCCCTACAAGTTTCATGTTTAGAGCTAGGGGTAGTTGTTTGAAACAAGTTAGACGTTTTGGCCATCTTAAAAAGTAGGTTCTGTCAGCTGCCAAAACTCAGCAGAGCCGGTTTTGGACAGAGGGTTTGAAACAATTTTGGAGTATTATCCCAAGGATTTAAGGTCGAATATTTGGGCAACAAGTACTTTAATATGTTAGCTACAATGTTCATGTAGACCACGTTTGGAATAGATCACTAAAAATAGAGGTTTTGAGCTATATAAAAATGTGTAACAGAATGTTCCTTGGGGGCTGAAACTCAACAAAGACTTTCAAAGGGGTTTGGCCTATCAAAACTCAATATTTTATTCTACTTTTTGGTGGGTGGATAGATATACATGTTATCTACAACTGTTATGTTTTGATCAAAGTTCGGATCTCATTTGAAAATAGGGTTTTCAAGTCAGTAGTGTTGACTGGTCGAAAAATGTCACACTTTGGTAAGATTGCAATATCTTGAGTTCTAGTTATGCAAATATGTTGAAACCAACTTTAGATGAAATATAACACAAACGATAAATCTGGACATAAATAACATGCTTTGATTAATTTTCTACATTGAGTTATGTCATTTCAAATCTCAGAACAAAAACATCAAAGTTCTCAAATATTAAGCCTCTTAGGGTTCAAGTCTTCTACTTATGTCATGTCAAGTTTTTGTTCTATTTCTTTGCATTCTTGCGTTCGAAACTTTAATATCGAGGCTCCCACACCCTTAGAGGTCATCAAACTCAAAGATAACATCACACAACAACATCTCATATCATTCATAAACAAAATAACCCTTAATTTGTTACTACGACGCCTTTTCAGTTTGATTTCGGTTCTTGATTTTTAGAGTGTTTAAAGGGATGTGTTGGGGGATGTTTTGAGGGATCTTAGATATAAGGTTTAGAGGTTTTACTTACTTATTTTGAGAGATCAAACAAGGATGGGGGTTGATTTGGACTTAGCTTTCGAAAATCCCCTCGGTTTCTTCCTTTTCCTTCCTTTTTCTTCCCTCAAACTCACCTCATCACTCAAGATCACAACTCTGTGACACTTGTATCATTATTAATCTTTATATGATTTTTAGATATGATGCATTTTTTGTAGTTGTTAGTTCCTTGTAGACTTGAAATAGATGGATGAAATCAGTGCTTCTCAAATCAACATCAGTCTGCATCAAAGTTTTTGCTCTACATCAGGCATGATCGCTCGATCGAGCGGTCTATCTCGAGTCAGTGTTATAAGCTATGTAGGGTTAGCAGGTTTTTGAGATATATAACATTCTGTTCAGTTTAGGCAACTGAGGGCTGCGAAATTTTTTTTGGTTCTTCATTGAGTGGCTTTATCTGTATGAGTGAGGGGGAGATTTCTTAAGCCAGAATTGACGACTTCATGTTGATTTAATGCGATTCAAGATCATCGTCAGTTCATTATCTTCATCATCAACACCAGTACTTGAGAAGAGTCTCAAGTGATAAAGTCCGACGGAGTATTCCAACGGCAAGAAAGCACAGTATTGGTTCACGAAGATTCGGCAAGAAGACTTTTAGCAATAGGTTGAGAACTCAACTGGGGTTTGTAAGAGTTTTTTGTAACCAAACATTTTTATAGTGCTTATTTTCTCGAACTAGGATTCGTCCCGTGATTTTTACCCTTATTGGGGGTTTTCCACGTAAAAATCCCTCGTCTCTTTGTGTGTTGGTTGGTTTGTCTATTTATGTGGTTGCAAGATCTTTATTGTGCATCATAACCCTTAAGTTGGTTTTAGTTGCGTATCAAAAACTTATTTTTTTTTCACTTGGTATCAGAGCAGGTTTTTACGTGATCCTTGTTGATGGGACTAATTACCCAATCTAGAAAGTTCGAATGAGAGCTTTTCTTAAGTCTATAGATGAAAGCGTGTGATTAGCTGTCACTGATGGTTACAATTATCTAACCATGACTGTTGATGAGAAAACTGTCCCTAAGCCATCGACTAAATGGGATAGAACTAACTTTGAGATTGCCGGGTGAAACAGTAAGGTTATGAACGCTATCTTTAGCGGGGTCACTCAGGAGAAATTCCGTAGAATAAGCACTTGTGAGTTGGCTAAAGAAGCGTGAAAAATTTTAGAAATCACTCATGAAGGAGCGCAAACTGTAAAAATCTCTAAACTTCAATGTCTTACCACCAATTTTAAAACTTTACGTATGAAAGAAGACGAGAAGTTTGATGATTTTTATGCTAAGGTAAGTGACATTGTTAATACTTCATTCAATCTTGGTGAAAAGATCTTTAATTCAAAAATTGTTTGAAAAATATTGAGATCTCTTCTCGAATGCTTTCAACCAAAAGTCACTGCAATAGAGGAATGCAAAGATATTGACTCTATTACAGTGGAAAGCTTGGTTGGAAACTTACAAACGTATGAGCTGAATTTTCAAAATTATAAATTTTGAAAAAATTTGGCTTTCACTTGCTGAAGGGTTTGCTATTGATTCTGATGATGAGTTTAATCCTGAGATGATGGCTACGTTTGTTAAAAAGTTTAAAAAGTTTTGAAAAAATAAAAAGCCAAATCAGGATGACAAATCACAGAAGCGATTTGGGAGTGACAAACCTAAGAATTGTCCTAAAATCTTTGACAAAAAGGGCTAAAAATCTCAGAGTTCTGGCTTCCAGTGTTATGAGTGCAAATGTTTTGGAAACATTACTCAGAAATGTCCAAACAAGTTGAAAAAGAAGCAAAAAGTGTTCACTGTAACTTGGGACGATGAAAGCGAACCTGAATTGAGTGATGACAATGAGGATCAATATGATGACAATAGCATTATAGCTTTTACTGCTTCTGCTCATTCTGATGATAGTGTTAATGATTTGAATAAGTTTATGAATGAGGATGATAAAGAAGAGGATAATGTCCAAAATGTTGAAGGGGAAGACAGTAATACTCTCCAAGGAGCTTACGATAAGCTGTCTAAGGAGAGCTATGTGTTGATTAAAAAATGTGCTAAACTTGCTTCTCAACTTAAAACCTCTGAAAGTGAGAAAGAAAAACTTGTGCAAGAGCTTCTTATAGCTAAAGCAAAATAAGAAGACCTAAATAATGAACTGAATATCTTGTGCATTAACTTGGAAAACTGTAAACAAGATAAAAAACGGTTCATGTTTTTGAATGATAATAAGTCTGCTAAATTGTCTGAGTTAGAATGTCATATTACTAACCTTGAAAAACAATTGAATCATGCTAATGCTACTCTCAAGCGTTGGAATGTAGGGTCACGTGCTTTAGATGGACTTCTGGGTGATCAAAAGGCAGCTTGTGACAAAACAAGCTTGGGATTTGCTAGTACGTCAAATCAATCCACAGGGAAACAAAAAGAACTTACAGCCCCGACATTCGTGAAAGCTAAGCAGGCCAATGAGGAGAAAGTAAAGACAGAAGGAACAAGTACGACAGGTAAGGCCACATTACAACGTGGTCAGGTAAGAAAGCCTAACTCTTCTCATATCTGTCATCACTGTGGTATTCTGGGTCACATTCGTCCTTATTGTAAACTCTTACATAGAATGCCCATAGAAAATAGGAAGTTTGTTCCCATCTGTCATTTTTGTGGAGTGAGAGGTCACATCAGACCTCGTTGTTTTAAATTGTATGACATGTCTCACTTGAGTTATTCTGTCCCGTTTCACCTATCGTCCTTCCCTAATGCCCCTAGAACATTTGTAAAAGAGTCGGCTCCTGTGAACACTAGAAAAGTCCGTGTTCAGTCTAAAGACCTGAAAGCTTATGTGATTCAAACTGCTATGAGAGCTCAAAGTTCACATATGTGGTATCTTGACAGTGGCTGCTCTCGACATATGTCTAGGGACAAGTCTCTGTTTGTCACTCTGGAGTCTTGTAATGGTGGGATGGTGACTTTTGGGGATGGGAATTTGACAAAAATCATAGGAAAAGGCACTATCTCTTCCCCTGGACTTCCTAAGTTAGAAAATGTCCTCTTGGTCGACGGTTTAAAGGCAAATCTTTTGAGCACTAGTCAGATGTGCGACAATCATCATGAAGTGCATTTCTCTAGAGATAATTGCATTATTTTGGATAAGAAAGGCAAAACAGTCATGCATGGTGTTAGAACATCTGATAATTGCTATGGTATCATGCCTTTAAATACTGAAACTTATAATTCTGTCAAAGTCAATGATGCTAAATTGTGGCATCAGAGACTTGGACATGTGAATTACATGCATCTCATGAAAATTGCCAATAAAGAGTTAATTAGAGGAATTCCAAAGTTGGGAAGTCAATTGAATCGGGTCTGTAATGCTTGTCAGGAAGGTAAACAAACTAGAGTTCCACATAAGAAGACTAATGGTTTAGGAACAAAAGCTCATCTGGAGCTGATCCACATGGATCTGATGAGACCAACTAGGACTAAGAGTTTAGGAAAGAAGAAATACATTTTTGTGGCTGTAGATGATTTTTCTCGATTTACGTGGGTTAACATTTTGAGAGAGAAGTCTGACACGTTTTCTATTTTCAAAACTCTTGTCCTTAAGCTTCAAAATGAAAAACCCAAGTCCCATGATTTGTTATACGCATTGGGTCTGATCATGGCAAGGAGTTTGAAAACTCTGACTTTTCGTCTTTTGTGCCGCATTGGGAATACACCATGAATTCTCTGCCCCCAAAACTCCTCAGCAAAATGGGGTTGCTAAAAGAAAAAATCGAGTCATTCAAGAAATGCTCGTGTTATGCTACATGATAAGAAATTGCCACAGTATTTTTGGGCAGAAGCGGTGAACACAACGTGTTACACTATAAATCAAGTCTACCTAAGACCAGGAACTCTTCATACCCCCTATGAGGTGTGGAAAGGAATTAAACCAAATGCCAAGTGCTTTCGTACTTTTGGTAGTAAGTGCTACATTGTTAGGGATAGGGAGCAGCTAGGTAAGTTTGACTCTCGTAGTGATGAGGAGATCTTCTTAGGTTACTCCATAAATAGCTGTGCATATAGAGTTTTTAACAATAGAATTTTTACTATTATGGAATCTATTAACGTGGTTATTGATGATGAACCTGTGGTTACACCTGCTAATGTTGATTTTCCTGTTTCAGGTACATATGTTGAAGAACCGAAAGTTGAAAAAGCTGAACGTCCTGCTACATTGGAAGCAAGTGAGGACTCTACCGAGAAGACCCCTACTAGTGTGAAACAAGGAAGTCAAGTGCAAGAAGTAGAACCCAAAGGTTCTTAAAAGAATGGCCTGGAACCACCTGCGAGGGTAAAGCTCAATCACCCAGTGTCTCAAGTTTTTAGAGAAGTCACAGACAGAATCCAGACTCGGCGTCAAATGCGGGATGAGGTAACTTATGTGTGTTATGTGTCCTTAATTGAACCAAAAAAAGTAAATGAGGCATTGTTTGATGAATGTTGGACTAATGCCATGCATGAGAAATTAGAACAATTTGCTAGGAGCAATGTGTGAAAACTAGTCCCTCGACCCTCTGACAAAAATGTTATAGGCACCAAATGGATATTCAAGAATAAAACAAATGAGTTTGGTGAGGTGATTAGAAACAAGGCTAGATTGGTTGAACAGGGATACACTCTAGTTGAAGGTATTGACTTTGATGAGACTTTGTCCCTGTAGCTCGTCTCGAATCCTTTAGAATTATTTTCGCCATAGCTTGTAAGCTTCACATCAAATTATTTCAAATAGATGTTAAAAGTGCTTTCTTGAAGGGTGATCTTAAAGAAGAGGCATATGTTGAACAACCTAAAGGGTTTGTTGACCCGTCTTTGCCTAATCATGTTCTAAAACTGAGAAAAGCTCTGTATGGGCTGAAACAGGATCCCATAGCTTGGTATGATAGGTTGACCTCATTTCTGTTAGAAAAAGGATTTTCTGGGGGTGGCGTCGATAGAACTCTATTCATTTATACCCAGAACCATGATATTTCTGTAGCTCAAATCTATGTCGACGACATAGTTTTTGGGTTTATTGACGACGCGTTGGTGAAAGAGTTTTCCAAAGTAATGAGCAATAAATTTGAGATGAGCTTAATGGGAGAGTTGAACTACTTTTTAGGTCTTCAGGTTAAACAAACTTCATCTGGTATGTTCATCTCTCAATCTAAGTATGCTAGCAACTTGGTCAAGAAATTTGGTTTAGAAAATTCTAAGCATGCTAGAACTCTTATGAGTGTCACTACTAAGCTGTCCAAAGATGAATCTGGTAAACTTGTTAACCAGATCATGTATCGAAGTATGATAGAAAGTCTGTGATACTTGACTGCGAGTCACCCTGACATTGCCTTCAGTGTTTGGGTTTGTGCTAGATATTAGGCGAGTCCCAAAGAGTCTCATTTGCAAGCTGTTAAACGTATCATCAAATATGTGAATGGGACATCTGAGTATGGGATTTGGTTCATTTATGATACAACTGCTGACCTCATGGGTTTTTTTGATGTTGATTGGGCTGGGAGTGTTAATGATAGAAAAAGCACCTCGAGTGGGTGTTCTTACGTAGGAAACAATCTTGTCTCCTGGCATAGCAAAAAGCAAAATGCCATCTCTCTTTCTACAGCTGAAGTTGAATACATAGCAGCTGGGAGTGCTTGCACTCAGCTTCTATGGATGAAGCAGATGTTGTCCGATTACGAGTTTGAACAGGGTCCTATCGTGCTGTATTGTGACAATATGAGTGCTATGAACATCTCTAAGAACCCAGTTCAACATTCTCGAACTAAGCACATTGATATTCGTCATCACTTCATTCGGGATCTTCATCACTTCATTCGGGATCTTGTAGAAGATGGCACAGTTGTTCTTGAGCATATAGACACTGAGCTACAGCGTGCTGACATTTTCACTAAACCTCTTGGCCTTCCTCGGTTTGAGTTTCTTAGGAAGACTATAGGAGTCTGTCTTGTCAAGTAATATTTTTTTCTTCCATACATAAAAAAATATAAATAAATAAATAAAAAGGACAAAAAAAAAGAGTTTTGGACACCTGTATGAATTTCTTAGTACCTTTTGTTAATCTAGGTGTCTGTGTGTTTGTCTTGTTTGCTTTGACATCCGGAGGCTTGCTATTTTTCTGTGGTTGAACTGGTCCTCTCATATAACTCTTGCAATACATTCGGACCTAATTTTATTCTGTACACCACTGCTGGTCAAGGTTAGTCTGGTTTTTTTCATATAAAAGATTCCATTGGTGATTGAGTTCTAACTTTATATCAGTCCCTCTTGACTGCATGAAATGAATCATTGATAACTCTTATATTCTCTAAAGATGAATTTCACTCTAATCTGGGCAAATTTGGTTGTTTTATTGATTGAGGAAATGGATACCTATGCGGACCATGTCTTTTTGTACGTACTAGTGTGTAGCCACCTCGGTTTGAGTGTCAATATGCGTTTGTATATAAGGAAATGGCTACCTATGCGAACCTTACTTTTTCGTTCGTATTAATGTGAAAGCCGCCTTTACATTCGTGGTTGTTTTTGAAAAGGCTGGCCCTGGAAATGGCTACCTAAGCGTGCCTTGCTTTCTCGCATGTCTTAGTGTGGCAGCCGTCAGAGGTACCATGCCAAATTTTTTTCTTTTCGTGCTTGGATTAAGGGGGAGTTTGTCTAATGAGCATGTTTGGGTTGAAATGGCTTTACTATGTGTAACTCACTGTTCTCTGATATGGTTAAGAATATCGCGCATCATTGGGTTCGATATATGCTAAAACCTTCTACCTATGTTCATATCAGTCACACACTCACATGATGTCATAGAAGTTGTTCTGAATGTATTTCACCTTTTTATATGAGTGGGCTATGTCTCAAAGATTCTAGCTATGCCTCTGAGTGTGTTATTGAGCATTGCATCCATATAGGCTGGATTTAGTCTTGGTACTCTTTGCTTCTCTAGTATGTCCTTCCTCTTAAAAAGTTTGTCTTTATTCTTTTTTTTTTCCTTTGTTTTGGTTTTATGAGTTCTTGAGTTTTTGGTCTTTGTGTAGTGACAGCCCGCTACACCGCTCGATCGGTCTTTAGACCTCCTCGGTTCTTCAGTTCTCTTTTTCATATACCGAAGTTGGCCATTCACCGCCCGAGAGTCCGATCGAGCGGTCACTCGAGCGATCTTTGTCACCTCTCGGTATCTCTTGTGTTGGACCTATTTTTTTGGTTTCAGACAAGATACCGCTCAAGCGGTCTAAAGACCGATCGAGTGGTCTTCGCGCCTCCAGGTTTTTTTTAAAATCAGTCTTAAGGGTTCCTCTTCGCATATGTTTTGTCGTATCTCTCTCCTCACCGCACCGGCGTCTCTTCCTCGTGGCACTCCTTCTCAAGCTCCAGCTTCCCACTTTCTTCAAGTGGTTCTCCTTTCTTCGGGTATGTTTTCTTCTTCTCCTCACACTTTATTTATTTATTTTTCTTGCTTACAAGTCTCGTGGTTGGGTATATGTTTTTTGTTGGTTAGTTTTCTCCCATGGGGTAAGTAATACTTGTTTTTTTTTCCGTTCTTTCTAATAAATACTTTATTTTTGTTGGTTTGTTTTTTTGTTTTTCTTTTTTCTCTCCCTGTCATCCTTCTTCCCCTCTCCTTGTGTGTCCTCTTCGTGTTTTTGGTAGAGGTGGAGTCTCATTATTGGGTTGGCTTTTATATCCTTTGTTTCGAGTACTGTTCTTCCAATCCTAGCATCATGCCCCCAAAGTATAGGGCCAAGTCTACTACTCCAGGCAATATCTCTGAGCTTTCTCGTAGGTTTCCCTCTAAGACCTATCTTAAAACCTTCCTCGAATCCTACGCCAAACGGCCGGTCCTTTTGGAACTGAGCGTGGTTCTTCGGGATTTCCCTGATAATCCCATTATTGCATTCTTCATTGCCCTTAAGTGGGATTCCCTGCTATCCTTCCAGTCGTCTTTATCGGTAAACCTTTCTCTGGTCCGAGAGTTTTATAACTCTCTAGTTGAGCAATCTTTTGTGATTAACACTTTTTTTGGGTATGTCCGCGGGATTGATTTCTCCCTCACTCCGGACACCATTGCCTCTTGGCTCGGCCTCGAGTCTCGGCCAGTTGATCCTATTTTTCCTCTCTCCTCATTCTTCCGTGAGGAAGCTTTTGTTTATGGTCCGACTGCTTCAGCGATTTGTGGGTCTTTTCGCTCCTGGGTTGCGGGTGTCCTGATCCCTCAACGGGATCTCACCCCCGATTATCGTCTTCTCAATCTCATCGTGTGTGCCAACATTGCCCCGAAAGGCCATACCTCTGCGATTTCCCAGCCACATGGCTATCTAACGTGGACCATTGCTAACCGAAAATCTGATGATATATGTCTTGTCATGTTTTACGCGATAGTGCGCATGGTTGGTGGCAAGTCCTCTCTTGGACTTCCGTTTGGGTTCTTCATCACCTAGTTCTTATGGACTCTTCATGTCCCCGAATACCATTATGGGTCTCACCCTGATGAGTTTGCCTTCCTACCTAAGCCTATCTCCAAAACCACCCTTAAGCAGAGTTCTTCACATATTCCCCAGGCTTCTCCATCTGTAGGTCCTTCTGAAGCTGGGACTGCTGACCCCGAGGAGCTGGGTCTTGATCCGAATGTCGATCTTCCTCCCGAGCCTGAGGTTCTTGATCGTTTGATGAGGATGGAGGCTGAGGTTGGGCTGATACGTGAGGACGTCAATTTACTTTGTGCTGAAGTTCAGGGTTTACTTCAGCATGCGCAGATGGCTTGGCAGGAGCAGCAGGAGTTTATGGCATTTGTCAGCGCCCGTCCACCCCCTCCTCAGTGATCCATTGGCAATTTCATGCCAAAGGGGGAGATCTTTTTGTTTGGAGATTCTTATTGATAGTTGGATACATTGTAGTTGGATACATTGGTTTTTGGTTACATATAGTTGATATATCTCTTTGGTTTATCATACTGTTGATATATTCTTTTGGTGGCTATTATGGTTTATAAATATCTGGTTATGGGATTATCGGCATTCTTGGGAATATTTTTTGTTTTGCCTCTTGGTTATATTACATAATGCCTAAATTTACCATTGTTTGATCTGTGCCTCATATCTATGGGATTTGTTGTTTTTATTGGCTTACCTGGTGGTTGCCACAGAATAGCCAAATGGGGAGATTGTTAGGATCTTTTTCTCAAAAGATCTTCCTTCTTGTGTTGGCAACTCTGTGACACTCGTATAATTATTAATCTTTATTTGATTTCTAGATATGATGCATTTTTTGTGGTTGTTAGTTCCTTGTAGACTTGAAATAGATGGATGAAATCAGTGCTTCCCAAATCAACATCAGTCTGCATTAAAGTTTTTGCTCTGCATCAGGCATGACCGCTCGAGCGGACTATCTTGAGTTAGTGTTATGAGTTATGTAGGGTTAGCAATTTTTTGAGATATATGACATTCTGTTCAGTTTAGGCAACTGAGGGCTGCGAAAATTTTTTTGTTCTTCATTGAGAGGCTTTATCTGTATGATTGAGAGGGAGATTTCTTAAGCCAGAATTGACGACTTCATGTTGATTTAATGCGATTAAAGATCATCGTCAGTTCATTATCTTCATCACCAACATCAGTACTTGAGAGGAGTCTCAAGTGATAAAGTCCGACGGAGTATTCCAACGGCAAGCAAGCACAGTATTGGTTCACGAGGATTCGGCAAGAAGACTTTTAGCAATAGGTTGAGGACTCAAATGGGGCTTGTAAGAGTTTTTTGTAACCAAACATTTTTATAGTGCTTGTTTTCTTGAACTTGCATTAGTCTCGTGGTTTTTACCCTTATTGGGGGTTTTCCACATAAAAATCCCTCGTCTCCTTGTGTGTTGGTTGGTTTGTCTGTTTGTGTGGTTGGTGGATCTTTATTGTGCATCATAGCCCTTAAGTTGGTTTTAGTTGCGTATCAAAAACTTGTTTTTTTTTCAAAGGGGTTCTGGTTTCTCCCCTCTTTGGCCGAAATTATCATATAGAGAAGAGGGAATTTGGCTCTCTTTATATAAGCAAGGCTATGGGACATGTGAAAGACAAAAACTACCAAAAAAAAGTCTTTTTTCTTCATTTTCATAAATGTGACTTGAGTTTGATTTGAGTTGATTTAAGTTTTTTTTGGCTAAATTTAGATATGGGGAAGCTAAATGTAGATTGGGTTCATTTTGGGGGACAAAAATATGATCCCCCATCAATCAGGGGGTTTGTCTCGATTTTTGTGCCCCTATTGTGCAAGAAATTGCATTAAAAGTTAATTTGATGTATCTTTTTGGTGTCTTTTTCTACTGAAACTTATTATTTTAATATGTTTATGAGAAATATAGTACTTCCATGTATTATCATAATTTCCATAGCAATTGATTAAATAGATGTAGTCTTTTAAGTCAAATTAAGCTATTTTAGCAATATATGACGTTTTGACTTATTTTGTTGTGTATGAATTTCAATAATGATTTGTTTGCTTTTGTTGACCTATAACACTATATTATTATGTATATTATTTTTTCAACAAGTATTGGATCATCATAATTCTTAATTTAATATGTTTCTCATCATTTAAAGCTAAAAAGAAAGGAAAAAAGTCATTTTTAGCACACTTCCCAAGGTGTTCGGCCACTAAGGGGCATTTATGTTATTTTTTATATTATTTTGTCCTTTTCTACTTAATTGTACTGAAATCTTTGATTTAGGGTATCCATGTGTCAAAATTTAGATTTTAAAAACTTTTTGCTGTACTAGGGGCAAAACGGTTATTTTATCCTATTTATGAGGATTTTTTATTTTTAATTTATTATTTCATGATATTTACTTCATCTAGAATGTTTGGAGACTCTCCGAGTGTTAAGATTTTATTGCCTGAGTTTTGGACATTTTTAGGGTTTTGGGTCGAACTTAGGGTTTTCGAATCGACTTAGGGTTTTGAACCTCGTCCGCGCTCTATAGCCTTGTGAACTATCCGTCACTAATAGTAGGGTCCGAGCAAGGTCTTCACATGGGTCGTTATCAACCAGGTTATTACAACTAGGGTCGGTACCGGGTCGTTACAAACTACCCTCTTTAACATATTTCGTCCCCGAAATCTCGCCACGTACTTCATCGTATGGAAGGTTAAGGATGATTTACTAACATTGTGCCTTCTCGTTTTCCAAAGTTGTGTCCTTGTTTACTTGAGTTGTTCTTTATTGCTGGTGTGGATAAGGTCGAGCTCATAAGTTCAGCACTTAGAGTAAAGGTTGTCTTGTCCTACTTAACATCTTAAACTGATTACTACCAAACCTTCAAAGACTATACCAGCTATCCCCAAAAAGATCGTATCTCTGTTACGCTAGTTAGCCTCTTGCCATTAACTGTTACTTCTATTTTTGTTGGGCCCACTTGAATTTCTTGTCTAGTTATAACATGATCTAAAAACATTACCCATTCAAATTAAAACTCACACATACCAAGTTTCACATACAACTTGTGCTTTCTTAGGATCTACAAAAAATCTTCAAATGTTCTCTGTGTTCTTCTTCACTCCAAGAATATAACCGAATGTCATTTATCAACATAATTACAAATTGGTCTTAGAAAGCTTCTGAACACTCGATCCATTAGGTCCATAAACACAGCAGGTACATTCGTTAACTCGAAAGGCAACACCACAAATTTATAATGCTCGTAACGAGTCCTAAAGGCAGTCTTGAGTATATCTGACTCCCGCACTTTCGATTTATGGTATCATGACCCCCAGTCTATCATTGAGAACACGTTGAATCCAAAACACAACTTACATCGAGGACTACTTCCACAAGCGGCCATATGTCTCTAAACTAGCCCACCAATGAAACCAATTTTGAATAATTTTTACTTCTGTCTGGAAAGACTGTTACTTTACCAAAAACTAGCACATTGCCATATTCAAATGTACATTGAATACTACTTCCCGATCAACTAATGACTACTCACTCGAAATCACATCACCACCTTGTGTTGGACTACTCTAACCTTACGACCATCAAGACTAATACCGCCACTCGAACCTAATGAGTCACTAGGGCTAAACATACCTCACAGATTAAACGCTCCCCAGGTATATGCTTACCCATTTGAATCCAGTCCCAACCTCATCACATATTTCCTTCACGTACGTATCATCCACCCTACAATCCTTTAACTAAACAATATTAACTCCTGATTATAAAGTCTCTTATCATCATCACTCAATCCCTTCACACACTTTCTGCCACACAATGGAATCAAGAACCATTTTCGCACTTTAATTATTTTATCTTACCCGCATTCTACCAAGACACTCCATTCACTCAAGGCCATTTTCAAAAATCACACCCACGAATTCGTATAATCTTACTTACGCTTCCACTCTTCTCATTCAAATACTTATTCCTCCTACATACTCACATTAGGTTGCAATGCAACTCAACCAGAAACAACAAAATTGTATCACCCTTCAACTTCTCATACAATGAGTTCACATGCTTTTATAAGAAAATTCCTTCTCTATATTAGCAATATCTACTCACCAATCTTAAACAAACTTGCTCTAACGAGTCACATCACAAAAGGTTTTCGAAAGCAACTTCCTTGCGACTCACATCGATACCACATCGGAAATCGAATACCACTCCATAAGAGTTACACAATCTAGACGTCAAACGAATACAAACTGATACTTTAAGAATCTATCATGTGAATAACTGGATATGTCTAAAATGCGCACTCTACCCCTCAAACAATCTTCAGCGTCAATGGGACTCACTATTTTCACAAACTCCTTGGCACCTAATTCCTTGAATTGCTTAACTAAAGAGTTACCGGTCTTTGAGGTAATCTTGATAATCTTGATGACGAAATCTGTAATCATATGCTTCCATTTTCTCTCTAGTCGTTTCAAAGGTTGTTCCGTTCCTCTTGGCCTCAACAGTTTGTCCTTGACGTGCTAGAACGTTAGGTTTGAACGTCGCCTCCAATAACTGGATCGTTTTCTCAGGCGATTGGTCATTCTAGGGTAAAACGAATATGATAAAAGGTACGGTTGTGATAAATACCTAGTCGTGTGATCCATTGTGACTTGGTGGTTAATTCTTTATCATGCTCCAAACGTTCATTGTTGTGATCAAGGTTCTTCGTTCTTTGATAGCAATGGCAAAATTCGGACTCTAACACTTCGGTAGGAAAGCTGGCGTGAATATCGATGTACTAAGACATATCTCCTTTGCTTGCGTACTAAGGTTATCATGAGTTCAAGGCTGTTTCTCATTTTTTTACTTTCTTACTACTGGTCTGAATCTTTTGCTTCTCGGTTTATCGGATGGGTGGGTCAGCTATGTACTAGTCTGGGGAAGTTTAAATTTGCCATATGGTGGTGTCGCGAATCCTATGGTGTGAAGCTGTCATTTCTAACTTTAGATTGCTGATGGCATAGTCATATTTGTCGGGATCTTTGAAAAGATATAGTTAGTTGAATGTGCCATTACTTAACCACTCTTGCAACGGGAGTAGTCTTGATCTTCAAAACTTTGTTAAACGCAAATGTTGACAGATATTCTAAGCTGTGACATCAAGAAGAAATTTACTTCACGCTTGAAGAGGTGTTAAGAGGTTTTTGTGCACCGTCACAATTTCCCGTGAAAGCGCTAAGGTCTAATGACTAATATCCTGACGATCATTATTACTCATAGATCTATGGGGCGAAATTTTGAAGGTTGACAATCTAAAACATGCGCAGGGTTAGAACGTCTTAGGGTGGAACCCAGGTGGTTAAAAGATAGGTTGGATGAGGTTAAATGGTCACAGTTAAGGCAATTACCGTTGACACAAATTGAGTGGTCATTTGGGGTTCAAATGTAGGAAAAACAAGAAGAGGACAATGAAGTCCCCGGAACTAATCTAGTACAATTAGGTTAAGATAAAAGAGATGTTTAAGCAAAAGGGGCAGCCAAACTAGATATTTGCCCAGAAGTTACATCGGCCTAACGTACTTCAATTCAAGCATCCAAGTCTACTTTCCTGGTAGAGATTTCAAAAGTGTACGAAGAATTCACAAAATCACTACAAACAGATTGTGGTTTCAGGATCGAGAGAAATGAACAATGGCAGAAAATTTTATCAATGTCGAATGTTTGGAACGGGTACTTAACAAAGAATTGATATCGAGTTCTACAAAAGAAGAGTTAGTTCAAGGATCATGACTCGAATCGGAGGAGAATCAAATGCAAATACTGGTCATTATTGAGGCATGAAAACTTGAAGACAATGGTACTTTCTAAAATTGAATTTTGAATAGGGTTATCAACAAGACTTTGGTGCATAAGAGTTACCGACGAACGACACTTGACGGTACCATTGAGGATTGATGACATAAGAAGAAAGGACATACAAAAGAACTTTAAAAAGTTGACACCAAGGCTTGGGGTAAAAGAGAAAAGGACTTATAAGGATGAAGTCGCGGGATTCTAACGGTGTCTCTCGAGGTGATATCTAAAACTTCTCTTAGTACGTACTCCGGTCTACCCCCCTTAAAATAAGATAACTCGTTGCATGAATCTCCGATCTTCGATCTCGATGCTCTTACTCGTCTTTTGCATGTAGATTCCTTGCTGTTCCTGAACTCGGTATCATCCTAGAGCGACTTGCTATAGGACTTAGATGCAGCAGATTTTAGTTCTTATAATGTATAGATGATAATAATAATTAATACAACGCCTTTTAGAGAGCTCCAACGTGATAGAACGCATGATTTCCCATAACCCAAGGCGTGAAGGTTCACTAAATCTGAGCTCTGATACCAACTGTGATGCCCCGTCCTCCGGGCACGTCGGGACATACATAAATATAAATAAAGGAATATTCTAGCCATACATTCATATTTACATACGATAATTATTACATTGTAAACGAGTTCTAAACTGTCCAAAATTACATAACTATTACAGTTTCACCAAGAAATTTCAAAAATTACACCAAGCACGAGAGAACGGAATATAAGAACAGAAGCAGAGGTCTCGACTCTTCAGAATGCATCAGTGGGATCCACGTGCTCTTGGAACTCTCCTTGTTCTTCAAACTCTTCTTCGCCCTCTGAGATGACTTCCTCCAAGAACTCCTCCTCACCTGTGGCACGAATGCCATGAGCCAAGACCTAGAAGCAGAACACTCAAACTTTCTAACTAATCTCACGCAGAAAATTCACCGCAACACGTACCATATAACACCCAATACAGTTTATAGTCAAGGAGACAGACAAATTTATGGCATGATAACAGATAAGCCAATAAACATGTGTATGAAATGAAGATGCCCAACCCAACATGCACCCAGATTATAACAAGGGAAAGCAAAAGTAAAACAGTAACCAAAACCTGATTTTCTTCACCCGGATCACACAACCGGAATCAAAACATTATTTTTCCACTCGAAACACACAACCGAGGAAAATAAAACAATAAAACAGTTTTCCTCCACTCAGGTCACATGGCCGAGGAAGTCACTGCAAAATGAAATCCTATGTACGAATTTTGCCACACACAGATAAGGTAACAGCTATAAACTCTTGCCCATTACCCTAGTTTTCACTTAAGGTCCGCTAGGTAATGACAAGCTCTATACGAAGTCACGACAATGTAACCACTTAGTTTACAGGAACACCATCCGAGGGTACTAAGCACCCAATCAACCACTTAGTTTACGGACCTGAGCCGAGGGTACTAAGCACCCAACCTCGTTCACGGGGACTAACCCGAAGGTATGTAGGGACTTACTCTGCGCACGTTTTTGGACATGTACCGAGGAGCAATGGAAGCCCAACTCATCACAAACACACCCATTGTCCCGATACATCTATGGATAACATTTAAAATCCAGCCGTAGCTCAACTATGAAAAATAGTAAAACAGTTTTACATCGCATGTATATAAAAAGGGATCCAATCCATCAACATGGAGATCTACAAGCATGTAACAACATAGTTTTACAATACTGAGACTCAATCCCAAGGGTTAGCTCCAAACCTCCACAAACATATTTTTCATAAAAACACATCGTTTTCAAAGCTCCTTTTGAAAACCACGGATCTCAACACATCCGAATCATGTATAAAATCGAGAAAAGGCGTAAAATTCACTTTTACCCATAAACTAAGGTTTAAAACATGTAAACATCATTTCATGCATTTTTACCCGGTGAAAGCAAATATAATTACATATATCACCCTTTTAACAGCAGTAGGTCTAGAATCCTACCTCAAAGAGCTAAAAGCTCGACACCTCAAAATCCAACCTCGTCGGAATGAGAATCCGTCCGGATAGATGTGAAGCCCACGTCGCCGACAACAAGGATCTGCTGTCCAACTGCGAAAAACTAAGCCCCGGACCACCCGAAAGATAGAGAGAAGGTAGAGAAAAGGTTGAGAGAAAGAGATTTGCTTTAAAAAGATATTTTTGGTCCAAAAACCAAGGATGCCAGGCTTTATAGAAATTCGCACCCAGGGCCCACCGCTCGAGCGCCCAAGCGCCGCTCGAGCGGACCCTTTGTCGACATACACTCTGCCACACCATCGCTCAAGCGCCCAAGAACCGCTCGAGCGGACCCCACTCCGAGCCACGCTCTGTCACTACCCCACTCGAGCGCACACCCACCGCTCGAGCGGTCACTTCTCGGACCAACACTCTACCAATAGCCCACTCGAGCGAGATCCCCACCGCTCGAGCGGTCGTCGCTGGGAGAGAAAACTGAAAAAGGCAACCAAAATTGAACCCCCGCATGCTTAACACATATCGCACCTATACAAAACATGCTGTTCTACAACGGATACATAATCTATGCAACACAGAGATACATATATGGAAAGAAACGCATCAACATATACAAAAATCTCAAAAAGAGACGGGTCTAAGTCTCAAAACTTTCCAACCCTTAAGGAATTTTTCTCCCGAAATTCGAAACAAGGTCATGAGGTAATCAGGTCTGGGTATCTAGCACGCATCCCAGACTCAAGCTCCCATATCGGTTCTTCAATCCCGCGATGAAGCCTCAGAACCTTGACATAAGCAATTGTGCTCCCCCGCAACACCTGCTCCTTTGTATCAAGAATCCTCACTTGACGCTCCTCATAGGTGGCATCCTCATCAATCCGCAACTCATCCCAATCTAACACACGAGAAGGATCAGGCTCATACCTACGTAGCGTAGAAACGTGGAACACGTTATGCACAGATGCTAACTGAGGTGGCAAAGCTAAACGATAAGCAACCTCTCCAACCTTGTCCAAGATCTCAAACGGTCCAATGAAACGCGGCGATAGTTTCCCGCTACGACCAAACCTCATCAAACCTCTATGTGGCGAGACCTTCAGAAACACGTGATCTCCCACAGCAAACTTCAAAGGTCTTCTCCTCTGATCTGCATTACTCTTCTGACGGCTCTGAGCTGTCAAAAGACGTTGACGTATCACTACAATCTTCTCCGTCGTCTCTCGCACCATGTTGGGTCCTAAGATTGTGGTATCTCACACATCTGTCCAACATAATGGTGATCTACACGGTCTACCATACAAAGCCTCATATGGTGTCATCCCACTACTAGACTGATAGCTGTTGTTGTATGCAAACTCTGTCAATGGTAGATGATCCTCCCAAGGCCCTCTGAAGTCAAGAACACAAGCCCTAAGCATATCTTCTAGAATCTGTATAGTCCTCTTCGACTAACCATCCGTTTGGGGGTGAAAAGCGGTACTGAACATCAAGTTCATCCCCAAAGCCTCCTGAAGACTGCCAAAAGCACGATGTGAAGCATGGATCTCTGTCAGAAACAATAGACACTGGCACTCCATGCAACCGAACTATCTCTCTGACATACAACTGACTCAATCTCTCCACTGAATCCTTCACACGGATGGGGAGAAAGTGTGCATACTTCGTCAACCTATCGACCACAACCCACACGGCGTCGTGTCCCCTAGGTGAGCGAGGAAGTCCTGACACAAAGTCC
>JAULJZ010170683.1:0-24438 GCA_032270985.1 Heliamphora pulchella
CTTGACATTCTGGAGCGTGCAAGATATATGAATGCTAAAGGGGTGGACTCACCTATGGAGTGTAATGTCAAACAAGAACCGAAGGAAGGAGTGCCTCTGTCTGATCCTGACTAGTATCGTCGTACCGTGGGAAAACTAAATTATCTTACTACTATGACTCGTCCGGACATTGCTTACCCAGTGAGTGTAGTCAGTCAGTTTTTGTCTGATCCCCGTGCTCCCCATTGGCAAGCAACGTTATGCATCTTTCGGTACTTGCTCAAAAACCCAGGGAAGGGCATCCAGTTTTCTAATCATGGTTATATGGGAATGGAAGGGTACTCTGATGCTGATTGGGCTTAATGTACATTTAACAGGAGACCCACATCTGATTATTCTATTTTTGTTGGTGGGAACTTGGTTTCCTGGAAGAGCAAGAAGCAAACTGTGGTTTCCCGGTTTAGTGCTAAGGCTGAATACCGAGTTATGGCTTTAGCGACTGCTGAGATTATGTGGCTACAACAGATTTTGACAGAGATACACTTTCCTCTTCGAGGATTTTCCAGACTCTTGGTTGATAATACCTCGGCTATTTATATTGCCACAAACCCAGTATTTCATGAGAGAACAAAATACATTGAGATTTACTGTCATTTTGTCCGTGCGGAATATCAGAGAGGTGTCGTGACTTTTGGGTTAGTTCCTACAGGAGACTAGGTGGCCGATATTTTCACTAAATCCATGACGAGTCCGCGTGTCTCATATTTATGTAACAAGCTGGGTATGATTAATATATATGCTCCAGCTTAAGGGAGAGTGTTAGATATATATGTACCGTAGTAGTATCCTTATTATTATAAGTCTTATTCTGTGTGTGTGGGTGTAGGGATGTAATGATGTGAACTAGCTTTATTATAAATAAAAGTACTCGCCTATCCTTTTGGGTACGACTTTCTATTATTCTTAACAGAATAAAAGACGCACATGCATAACATTAAATAAATAATGTGACGCAAACATTACTCATACAGATTCTCATTAAAACGAAAAAACAGTTTTTATTAATAAATAAAAATAATACTAAAATATCCATTACACAAAACATGATTTTTAGTATACAACCCTAACAATGGCTACCTTCCAGCTCTGTTACTCCACCCCTAGGTATGAAAAAAGAGTATTTTTTTATTAAAAAAAAAGGAGGGTTTACCTTATTGCTCCCTTTCCTAAGGTATGGAGCCACCGTCATAGTTCAGTACAGCGTGTAGGGGACATTTGAAACTGTTGTGAACGTCTTTCAATTTTCCTCCTACAAAAGGAAAGGAAATGAGCTGGCGCTCCCTCACTTGTCCTAACATCCTAGTTGACTACCGTCATATATTCACCCTATAACAGCTTCACCCTATAACAGCCGTACAAGGATTTCCCTTCCCTACATCTTCCAGGTCTAGCGGTTTTACACCATAAACTAATGAATAAAAGTAAGCGAGCGTCCAGGTCTTGTTGATCGCCGAGAACACAGGTCTTATCCGTATTATTGGCCTATAGGTACAAAGGTTCAATTAACACTTTCGATCAACATGAAAGTTATTATGTATTGTAAGTGTGTAAAAAACTACAGGTATTGTGTGTAAAGTTAATAATTTTCAATTTACAATTAGAAGTATTGTCCCCATATATGGAGAGAGAGAGAGAGAGAACTACAGGAATTGTATGTATGAAACTACAGGTATTCTTCCTATTTCTAGTTTTCTACATTTTCTTAATGTTTGATTGTGGGCGCCATCTTCATAGATTTCAACCCTTGGTTGATGAAAATTGCAGAAATCAATATTTAAAGTTTGATTCTGCATGGTCTCTTCCTTACTCCAAGTGTTACTCGAACCCACCTTCTAACTAGATTACATAAGCTCAAGTATTTACTGTTGACTGCATCATCTTTTTGGGTAATTTTGAAGTAGCTAATTTTCAAGTAGAAGATATAGAAGGAGATACCAGCTTTTAGGATACAATAACAGTTCATGATCGTGTACTCTTTCCCTAAATCAGTAGGGAATAAAGAACACTACAATTTTGAAGTCTACATTATTCTTCATGATATTTTGTGATTTATGCATATGAACATTCCTGAAAACTTATCAGAAGTGTACTGAAAACCAGTGAATACGAGCATGGAATTTCCTGATTAAATTAGTGTCCATCAGATTTTTAAATTATAGTGTCGAAAGATGTATTGGTATCAGTGATATGGTCATGTGTCGGCGATATCGGATAGTATCGACATATACATTAGTAAATATCGGTATTGAAGGTTCAAAATCTCGATATGTATCGGCCGACAAGATATGCAACGGCTTATATTTAAAACTATGGTGTCCATTGGTGACCAACACAGAAGATTAACATAGTTAATTGGTTGCTATGTAAAGTTGAATGGTCATGGTAATAGATATTGTGGACAGGATACAAGCAAATGGATGGCAGGTTCGTGGGGAAGAGAAGAGCAGACACGTTATTTTGAAACCAAGTGGGGGCTGCGGCTCAGGTCTTACTTACCTCAAAAGAAAAGCATATTTTAATATTGGTGAGCTATATGGAGCTGCAGCCCATGTCTTACATGAATTCCCTGTAACATGGTATTAGCCCTGATGTATTTACTAAATGAAACGCAAACCATTATTTAATATCCTGTTCAGGGCACAAAGCACAGTTTTGGCATTATATGACATGCGAATAGATCCATAAATTTAAAGGGCCAATCGTTATAGTTTCAAACTTTCAACAAGGGTGTGGGAAAAACATTTTAATTAATATCCAAAATGACAACTATAATAATTGCTTAAATTGTCATTTAATCACTTCTAGCCCTACTGATCAAAAGAAAATCATGAGTTGAAGGCACACAATTTCAAGAATCATAGCTTCAGTTTGGCTCTTGAATCTCAACCATTATATCTCGAATTGGCATTTGTTCTCTTGGCAGCTTCTTCGAAAAAATAAGATGTTCTAGACTTTTCGTCCATTTGAAATCTGTATAACAAACAAACTACATATAATCCAAAGGCATTGAAAGTGTAAATAACAGGTTTTGCAAAAGTTCTATAGTTGCACGAGCAACTCTGATCCAAATATTGCCGCTTGAGGGCCTACTATGAGTCCTGTTTGAGCTGTCCCAAGGCAATGCTTTGAGAAGAATGCAATTGTCAGCCTGGTACTCCATTTAAAAGCCTTGGTTCAGAAACCAGGCAAATCAGTAATATCTCCAAAGTTGGCTTTCTTGTTTCTACCTATGGTTAGAAGATTAATATACTTCTCTTTACAAGATATGTCAGGGCTATTTTAATCAATAAAGTGGCTCAGTGGTTCATCAAGTTGGGAAACTGAAAGCAGCACAGAACTGAATTGATAGGAGGTAGAATTACAATATACAACATGGGGCTCAATAGAGAATTTAAATTCAATTTCGTGTTATGTTCAGGAAGTACCTTGCCAACAATATCAGGACCAGATTCATATGCAACTGGAGGCTCTTCCTCTTTCTTCACAACACCCTACAAGGAAATGGAAATATGGATGCAACACTATGTCAATATTCATGTAAAAGCTATGACATACCCTCTTTAGGAAAACTATGTTTGGTGAAGAATAACTCCCATTTTTGAGTCATCATTCACCTGTTGTACTTCATTCATTGGAAAGTCATCATTTCCAGAATTATCGTCAAGTTTGATTCCATCTACGGAGTTATTGGAGTACTCTCTTATATCCTATCAGATGCGTAAATTGTGAGAACCAAATACGTGGAGAAAAAGATTATGGCCGTAACAAAGAATATTGACCAGAATCATTCAGGAATACGTAATGTGCGATATGAATGGTATTTAGATAAATTCCTAACATGAAACGAAAATCAGAGAATAACAATGGTAATGACAAGAAGCCATATTTCATTAAATATCACCTAATTATTCCTGCTCCTTAAATATCACATGAATCTCAGCAAAATTATCAACAGTACATGGTACACATTACATGAAAAGGTGCTTTACTATAGTTACACAAACTATTTGATACAATATAATGAAGCTAAGATGATGAACAACGCTAATCTATTCTCGATGAGACAAGTTTTTTGGAAATAGGGTCATGACAACATTCAGATTTTACTTCATTTTGGGGCAAGTTTGGAGGGGGAAAAAACATTTGTTGGGACTCCTTCCAAGGTGGTTTCTCTTTTTCTTTTTTTCCTGCATGGAATGCATCTCACTATGGTATTCTTACAAAATTGACAATATAACAAAGAGCATCAGATTTATGTAAATTGATGTTTCCATTGCAATTATGATGGGAGATTAGTCTATCATATGCATCGTTGTCGAATCGTGAATTGACATGTGAATCAAAATCCTAGCTTTGCGAACTTTGAATCTAATTGAATCGAAAATCGTAAGATTCAACATAAACTACAAAGATGATATTTAAAACACTTCATATGTACTAAATAAAATGAATAAATTGATATTAACACAAATTATACAATAATATAATTACATAATCTAAATGTGAAAGACATTTAACTTCATTACAAGACATTTTAGCTCAACTCCAACTAACCATACGATTCTTTAAAAATCATTATGTATTCCCTTTGCAATATAGAAAATGGACTAAGAAATCTCAAATAAAGTAAAAGAGATGAGAGATTAAATATAAAACATTTCAAAACATATCTTATATGTTTATTGCTAATAAAGAAAAGTTCAGAAAATATGGTGTGGAACTGTTGAGCGTAGTGATTAAGCTCATATCATTTTAAACTACATTTGTTTCACTAAAATAAAAATAAATAATTTATCAGAAGTGATATTTTCATACCTTAAAAAGATGTATTTTGATGGGTTTTTTTTACCTAAAAGAGAAATTAGAAAGAGCCAAGAATTTATCAGATCTGCATGATTCTTATTAAATCCTCTAATCACCAAATGAGTAACAATTTATGCTTGTTTATTATGAATTTCACAATAATCACATTAAGTTGTATTAAGGCAATTTCATAAAATTAAAAGAGAGAGAGAGAGAGAGAGAGAGAGAGAAAAAGAAGAAGAAACGAATGGTAAATAGGAGATTCAAAATTTGTTGAATCTAATAATTTTAAGAATTACATGAATTGTAAATAAAGAATCGACTTGTGAATCATAAGATTCATCATAATTTTATCATAAAGATTTCTCTCTCATTTAATAAAAGTTTGGAATCTTGGGTTATTAATTGGTGGAATACTAGGCAATCCGAAATTTTTTTAAATGATATTCAAGAAAAAACTATTCTAGAAAAATTCATAGAATTAGAGGAACTCCTCCTCTTGGACAAAATGATCAAGCTATACTTGGAGACACATCTACAAAAGAATCAAACTTATTTAAACGTTCCTGCTATTCTATATTTCCTTGACAAGGGTGCTCAACCTACAGAAACTATTCAGGATATTTTAAAAAGGGTGGAGGTTTTTAAGTAATTTCGCCCTAATCAAACGAAATTTAATTAAGAAAATAAAAAATAAAAAAAAAGTGGGGGAGTGATGACTCATATATAGTTTTATATAATATTCGTATCAATTTATGTATGAATTGTAAACAGAATCATAAATTGTAAGATTCTGATAACTGTGATCTTATGTAATCCGTTGTAATGTAGGATGGGATTTGTGGGCTCTGATATAGGCATTGTTTGGGATAGACTATAAAGTCGGTGTACCAAAGGCAAGAAGGGAGTAATGCTTTAATGGAAGGCAGGTAGGGTGGGTAAGTGAAGACCGAAGTCATGGCATCTAGCTTCTTCTTGTTTGACGTGGGTTCTATAGAGGAAGCATAATAGGAGCACGTTCCAAGGTATAGAGGATCGCTTCACTTGTAAGAATTTAGAGGCCTTTTTTGTTTTTTTAGTGTATTTGCCTCTTTTATTTGATTGGAAGCTTACAACAGACTAACCTCTTAAACATATCATTGCTTCTATTCCAAACTAGCTCAATAAGACTATTATCTTAAAAGATATTTATCAAGGTTGTCTTCTCACTATCACCAGAACAAAAACAATATGTTTAAAGCCTCGAGTTTTTTTAAAATAGACTAAATAATTAACACCTTGAAGAAGATAAAGCTCGGCCATTCCTTTTTGAACGCCAGTAATTTTCAGAACTCTTTTTCTTTGTCAATTTTACAGAAGATCTTAATATTTTGGAGGGAGTATACTTTTGTTTGCTTTTATCTATTTCCCATATACATGATAGAGAAAAGAACCAAGAAAACCAATCTATTATTCCATTAACTAAAGAAGAAGCTTAAAACATAAAACATAAGTTACAAAGATAAGTATAAATAGGACAAAAGCTAAAAACCCTAATTAGTCTTAAAGACTCAACTACCCTCTAATTAACAAATAAATAACAAAATAACCAAACTAACAAATATACTTTCACACTCCCCCTCAAACTCATGATGCGAGCCCCGTGAACAGTGAGAGTTTATCAAGCAAGAACTGAAAACGAGCTGAAGTGTGAGTCTTGGTAAAGAAATCGGCAAGTTGTAATGACAAGGAGATGAAGGGGAGGTCAATAGTACCAAGCTGAAAATGCTGACAAACAAAGTGACAATCAATCTCAATATACTTTGTTCGTTCATGGAAAATCGAGTTATGAGCTATTTGAATCACAATTTTATTATCACAGTAGAGAGAAGTAGAAGAAGAGAGAGAGACACCCAAATTAGAGAGGAGGCAGCGGAGCCAAACAATCTCAGTAGTAGCATGAGTCATGGCACGATATTCAGTTTCAACAATAGAACGAGCAGTGACAGACTGCTTTTTACTTTTTCAGAAAATGAGAGGGTGACCAAGAAATACGCAAAAGTCAGTAGTAGACTTGCGATCAGATACATCACCAGCCCAATCAGCATCAGCATAAGCTTGAAGAGTCAATGATGAAGACGAAAATAAGAATAGGCTCTAAGAAATAGTACCACGAACATAACGCAGAATGCGAAGTAGAGTAACCCAATGAGTGGAGCGAATAACAGAGACAAATTCACTCACCACATGAACGGCATACGCAATATCGGGATGATTCACAGTAAGATAGACCAGACACTCAACCAGCTCTCAATAGACAGTGGGATCCTCAAGAAGAATACCATCAGAAGGAGAGAACTTAGCATGCAACTCAATAGGAGTATCCACAACTTTATCATCAGTGAGACGAGCATAGTAGACCACTTCATTTGCATATCTTAATTGAGATAAGTGATAACCTGTGGGAGAAGAAGCAATCACTATACCAAGAAAGTATCGCAAAGAACCCAAATCTTTCATCTCAAATGCACGAAACAAACGCTGTTTCACTTCAGAGATAGCAGCAGAATCAGAACCAGTGATAATCATGTCACCCACATATAATAAAAAAATAACCATCCCAGCTATAGTGTGGCGAAGAAAAAGAGCAGAATTATGAGAACTAGGAGTGAAATCAATCTGGGCAACAATGGGCTGAAAGCGTTCATACCAGGCACGAGGGGAGTGCTTCAAACCATAAAGGGCACGGTGAAGAAGACAGACAGAACCAGAAGGATGCGAAAGGCCTGGAGGAGGACACATATAAACTTCCTCATTAACATGCCCATTAAGAAAAGCATTCTTGACATCCAGCTGAAAAAGAGGCCACTGACGAATCGCAGCAACAGAAATCAAAGTACGAACATTGATCATTTTGGCCACAAGTGCAAATGTTTCCTCGTAATCAATATCATACTCCTGAGAAAAACTCTTGACAACTAATCGAGCCTTATAACGCTCCAGAGAACCATCAGAATAAGTTTTAACTTTATAGATCCATTTACATCTAATAAGATTTTTACCTGCAGGCAATAGAACCAATTCCCAAGTACAAGTCTTTTGAAGAGCGGTTAATTCTTCTTGCATTGCATTGATCCAGTGAGGATCAGTACATGCTTCTTTATATGATCGAGGCTCAAAATAAGTATGAATAGTAGATAAGAAAGCGCGATAAGAAGAGAAAAGGCAAGGGTTAGAAAAATCAAGTCTTATCGGCGGAGTACATTCACGCAAAGGATAGTGCCGTTCATGAGGAACAGGATGTACGGAAACAGAGGGATCTAAGTCGGATTTGGTGGATACGGGTTGAGGGGGAGGAGGATGCCTGCGACAATAAACTAACAAGGGAGATGTAGCTGGAGAACGGGATGTAGAAGAGAGTTCAGAGACATCAAGAATTGGAGTAAATTCCTCGGAAGGCATATCAGGCGGAAAAATGATCAATATCAATTAAATCCTCTATGGGAACAGGGGCAATCTTAGAAGGAAGAGTAAAGTAGAAAAGTCGCTCAAGAAATACAACGTGTCGAGAGACATAAAGGCATTTAGATGCAGGATCATAACAGCGATATTCTTTTTGTTGAATACCATAGCCCAAAAAGACAAAGAACTGAGCGAGCACTAAGTTTAGTGCGCTCCCGTTTGGGAAGAAGGACAAAACAAACAAAACCAAAGACACGCAACAACGAGTAGTTGGGAGTATATGGCCAAACAACTTTTCATAAGGGAAAATACCAGAAAGAAGATGTGTGGACATACGATTAAGAAGATACACTGCGGTAAGTACTGCTTCTCCACAAAAACTAGCAAGAACAGAGGAAGAGAGAAGAAGGGAGCGAGCTGTGTCGAGGATGTGTTTATGTTTTCTTTCAGCTCTACCATTTTGTGCGGGAGTATCAGAATAGGAAGATTGATGAGTAGTTCCAGATGCAGCTAAGAAGTTTGTGAATTCAGTGAGTAAGTACTCACCACCCAAATCAGAACGAAGTGTCTTTATATGAGTAGAAAATTGAGTATGAACCATGGAATGAAATGTACAGTAAATGCGAAAAAAATCAAATTTGTGAGGCATGAGATACACCCAACAAAAACGACTATAATCATCAATAAAGGAAACATAGTACACTGATCCTCCTTTAGTTCTAATGGGAGAAGAACCCCACACATCTGTATGAAAAAAAGAGAAAGGAGATATAAAAAGGGAAGTGCTTTTGCTAAAAGGTAAAGCTGACATTTTTGCAAGTTCACTACACTTAAAGATATCACTAGCAGACACATTATCCAAATGACCAGGATAAACTAACTGTTTTAAGCGGTCACTAGACAAATAACCTAACCTCGAATGCCAAAGATAAAAAGGGGAAGAGTGTTGATCTAGGCAAAAAAAAGATAGAGCTGCGAAGGAAGAGTCTAAAGGAACATGCAAATTTTCCAACACATATAAATCACCAGTCCAACGTCCAATCCCAACCTGCATCTTAGACTTCCGATCCTGAACAACACAGCCAGAAGAAGAAAACAAAACATCAAAACAAGAATCAAAAAACTGACTAATGGAGAGCAAACTGATTGACAATTGTGGCACATAAAATACATTAGGAATAAATAAAGAAGAAAATGAAGAAGGGACAATCGAGCGGATAGAGACAACTTGCATGGAAGAACCATTAGCAATCTAAATAATGATGGAAGAAGAGGGAGGAACACAACGACCGAGACGCGATAAATCAAGCGTCATATGATGAGAGTCAGAATCAAATATCCAAGTAGCGGCTGAAATACATGTGAAACAAGAACTATGCAAACCTGAAGGAATAGTGGCCATAACAGACGCATAAGATAGGGCCCCAAAGGAATTCTGCATAATCAGAAACTGCTTAAGAAGGAGCACTTGGGAGATCTTTCAAGTCTGAATCAAAACCTTGTGGATCAAATAAATGTACCATAAAACATCAATGCTTGTTTCAAAATCTTCCAGACAATCGGATAACTACTAACAACAACACCATCAAATGGTAACCAAAGAAAATAACCAAGCACAAATAACCAAGTGCTGAAGTATATAGTAAGATAACTCAAACATAAATCAGCTGAAAGAGGAGGCCCAATGCACAAGAATGTAGAAAAATTGGATCAATTTGACAATGGAGCTGAATACCATCAAAGACGCATTTGATCGTGTCACAAAGAAGCAAATGCAGTCCTCTTCAAAATCTCAAGAAGTAATTAAACAACTTGGCCAGGAAATAGAACAAGCAGTATCGGTGCTATTCTTGTCAGAACCAAATCACAAATCAGCTGAAATAGGAGTCCCGATGCACAAAACTGTTGAAAAGTTGAAGAACCAAAGGAAACAAAACTCCGGCGAGGCCGTCGGAGCTTCGGTGAGGAAAAATAAAGCTCCGGCGAGGCTGTCGGAGCTCCAACAAGGGCCTAACGAGGTTGTCAGGGTTAGGCAAAGTCGGTTATGGTTGTCAGAGTTGGGGTTCAAGCACACACAGGTCAAGTCGGGTTGCGCAAGTCCCTGATCTGGTTACTAAGGCTCCAGCGAGGTCATCGGAGGTTGCTGATGTGCTGAAAGAGGTCTCCAGAGATTAGCGAGGCAAAGAGCTGCTATGGTCGGCGCTATGGGTTGCAACGGTTTGGACAAATGCTCGCGAAGGTCGATGGTTTGGTCGGCGCAGAGGTTCAAGGATTTGGACGAATGCTCACGAAGGTAGCGAACCAAGGAGAAGTGGATTTGCAGAGGTTCGGCGGTGGTCAGGAGCCTCGTCGGTGGTCGACGAGGGTCAAGGAGGCGTCGCCAGTGGTTGCCGATCGTCGCCAGTGGTTGCCGATCGTCGCCAGTGGTCGCTGGTGCGAGAAGGGGTTTGCAAACTAGGGTTTTTCGAAGGGTAGGGTTTCGACGGTGGCTAAGGTCTGCGAATAGAAAGAAGATCGCAGGAGCTTGGTTGGTGGTGCGTCAGAAGTTGCCGGCGATGCTAGGATTCCAAAGGTGGCTCTAATACCATGATAGAAAAGAGAATAAAAAAAACTAATCTTTTATTCCATTAACTAAAGAAGAACTTAAAACATAAAACATAAGTTACAAAGATAAGTATAAATAGGACAAAAGCTAAAAATCCTAACTAGTCTTAAAAGGCGCAACTACCCTATAATTAACAATGAATTAACAAAATAACCAAACTAACAAATATACTTTCACAATACAAAGGTTGCACCCTTTGGCACTTGAATGATGCTTATCATAAAATTCAGGTGCAGATACAGATTTACAAGTCTAGCTGCACTTCAGGCATCAAAATTAACCAAGAACCAGTTTAACCTCATCTGAAGGAGACTCCTCTAACGTCCCAATTTTGTCATGATTTGTACTTTCCACAGGCTTTCCTTGGTTGGCAGCTTCCTCCGCAGCTTTGCTTTTCTCACTTTGAGCTTCCTCAGCTTCTTTCTTTTCCTTTTCTTCTTTTTCTTTCTGCGAACGTTCTTTCTCCTCTGCTTTTTCTATCTGTTCCTTATGCTCTGTGGATGAAGCAAAAAAATCAATTATACAAAAAGTACAGCTTTATAGTACTGGGGAAAAAAAGACGGGGGAAAACAAAAGCAAAGAAGAAAACAATGATAAGAAAAATAAAACCATCCATCAGGTTGACGGTCAACAGTAAGGACAAGAAACAAGAAATGAATAGTTCAGGAAGAGTGTAAGGTGCAACATCTTCGATCTTCAGAATTTAGAATGAAGCACATTCTGGCCATTTTAAAGATGATGTAAGATCAGAAATTCCCTACTTCTATAAAATATATATATATATATATATCATGAATAGCAATGTTAGTAAAGAAAAAAATGGAAGAGAATCCCTTTCCCATTTTGATGATTAGTATATTATATAAGACTCCCCAGAACAAATCAAGACAACATATTGGATATATTCTTCAATGATTCATATGGAATATAACCCAGGAGGCAAATGAATATAAAACATCTGTTATACATTTGTCAACTTAAGTTTTTACCACCATGGCATCCATTTTCTTGTGGTTTTAAGTTGTATCCCGAGACCCTAAGGATCAAGGAGGAGGTCAACCCAATCCACTTGGTCCAACCTCTAATACTATTTAGTTTGTAAAACCCATGCCGTTGTACTACATTAGCAATTACACATGCCTAAAGGCACTTAAATATAATTTAATTAGAAACTTAATTTTAAATAATAAGTAGTTTTTAAAATTATTAAGGGTAACAACATAGTAATAAAATTTAGTAGTCTCACCTCAAGTTCCTAACATCACTAATGATTTTTATTAGGCTCACTGATAATTCTAACCAAAAGCAATAAAAAAAGATATATGTAAACGAAAAAAATATACAAAACCAACTATATTTTTCAAACAATATGTATGCACACACATTAAAAATATATTTTTCATAAGAAAAAAAAATGTTGGGATTGAAATAAAGGGAACATTAATAAAGTTGAGTGTCAAATGAAGAAAGAAAAAAACTGAGTTTTAAATAGAGAGAGAGAGAGAGAGAGGTGAAGAGCTAGTTAGTAAGAAGGAGAGAGAGGGAGAAATAACACAGAATCTTTTTTTTTTGCAAGATAAAGAGAGACATAAAGGAAAGTCAAAAAGGACAAACAACTCAAAAAAAGAAGATAAAAAACCAACTACCACAATCTTAATAATAAATTATAATTTATATTTTTCAAAAGGTTTAATTAAATTTAACTGATAAAAATTTAGGCAGCTCTCCTTTCGTCAGTCCTCTGTGGTCATTCTTATTTGTTTGGAAATAAATTTGTACATAAGTAAATAAAAATATATGTCGTATTTATATTTAATATCTTTCACATAATAAAACTGTATGATTAATTGTAGCAAAAAGAAAGAGAGTGCTTTTTTTCAGCCCGGTAACCATATTAAATATTATCCATCTATAAACTTAGTTAATGGTTAATTTGTATTTTTTGTAAAATTGAAGATTTTACTTTACCAGCTGTGTTTTTTCAAAGATACGTGATATATAAATAAATTAAAAATTAAAAATGAGTAAAATATCAAATTCTAAGCTCTAAAATTTGATCAACCAATTTACTTCATTTTAGTTGATGAACGAAGTCTTCCGTCGCTTATACCAATGATAATTACTGTTGTGGGTGCACACAAGTGTAGAGAGGCAGTAGAGGAGAAAAGTAAAAAGTGTACTTAGAAAATTGTAGAGAGAGGAGAGGCAAAAAGTGATCAATTATCACCATTGGATCAAAACATTTTCAGCCTTTAAACATTGCAGGCAGGACATCTATCACATCACATGGCACGTGCCTTGGAATATATATATATATATATATATATATATAAAAGTTTAGATTCCACTAAATCATTGACATCACCCATACATGCATAAATATGTAGGATAGGGATCGAGACAAAATTTTAATCGGCAAATACACGCAAATACACCCGCACCCACACCTGCACATTGCTCTTGGCAAGGCTTGAACCCTTCACCGCCGATTTGGGATAGTGACACCTATACCGTTGGGCCAAAAGGATATTGGTAGACATGGATCAAGAAATTGACTAATGCATTTAGGAAAATAGAAGTTTGACGAACCCCTTTTTTTTTTAAGCCCTTAACAAAACAAATAACGATAGGGAACTCAATTAACGAAAGCATACCCTTAAGCTGTTGAACAAGCCCTTTAAGTATTTGCTCCTCATTTTTCAGCTTTGACAATTCTGCCTCGTCTTTAGCTATTGCTAGTTTTGCTTGTTCAATTTCCTGCTTTCGCAAAGTTACTCCTTCCTGATAAGTCGCAATCTTTTTCTTCAATTTATCTCTGGCAACTTTTCCAGCCTCCCAACATGTATTTGAGCACTTCACTTTCCCATGGTACTCATCACTACCATCGCAGCAATCTGCTCTCCATGGACAGGTCAAAAATCAAAATACTAAAATGATAAAATTTACAATACACTATGAATATATTTGCATTTATAAAACTTATTTAAAGGTTTTCCAAATCTGGAAACAAAATCCAGATGTGAGAAACTTCTCACCATTGATAATGTCACTTGGAAAGGGAAATTCTTCCCAAATTAGTGTTGGATATACAAGGAGGCAAAAGAATTAGTAGATCAACATGCTTATCATTACATAGTGGCTGGTGAAATGCATAAATTCATGTTGGCACATTTGGAGTATCCGGGTGTTACCCAGAACCATTTGGAAATAGTGTCACTGCCTGAGAGAATTTAAGGTGCGTAAGAGGAGAAAGAATGTGTGTTCTGCAGCAACAATGGTTTTAAGTGGCAATTATGGTTGGAAAGAAGTAGGGAGTCCTTTGGAAATATCAAGGGATGTAGTTTACCAACTGTTTGAACACAGGCATATGCCAATTAGAGAGTAGACTGTTGAGTTATTTGTATTGCTTGGTCAAAAGGCAAATCTCTCTAGGTAGTTCTTTGAATTTTGTGGGCATTACGAAGACATGAGTTATGTATAAGGATACAGTTACTATTTGATTCATATTGTGCTTGCATTGTATGCCTCAGCTACAATTTTTTGTTTTTGTTCTTGTTCATGTTCATGTTTAAGATCTGACAGCGCATTTGCATGACACACAACCCTCATTCCTTAGGGACTAGTTGTGTGAAAGATAAGACACTAAGCAAGTGGAGTTCTCAGCTTTGTTTTTTCTTTTACTAAATTTAACTTATCAAGAAAAAAATAGCATATTACCATTCCCTACAGCTTCCTTCTCCACATCAAGGAAGATTCTATTTAGAGAGTGGGGTGATAAGAAAGAAGTCACTATGATTATGCAACTCCAAGTAACAATAATTTGCAAATGTATGATATATTCTTTTTTCTTTGTAGATAAATAAGTTAAGGAGACTTGAAGTTGAGTCTCTTTAATTGGGAAATGTGACCTCAGCGGTTCAGACACTGAGGGGATCCCAATAGGACTGCATATGTCCATCATATGTGCATTATGGACATAGGGCAGTCCATCAGATATGCATTACACACACATATATGCATATTGATATGCATTTGCTTCTCTTGTTCATGTCCTATTTCAAAGATTTCATTGTGTTAACATATGTGCTCAAGCAACATATAGCTCAAATATAGCTAACTCAAATATACTGAACCTAGAAATATAGGATTCGCGTCCACCTATGCTAAATACATCATGGATGAGTCAAAGACAATAAATTGTAAAAACTCTCCTTCAATTTGACCATCTTTGTTTTCCCTTCTACATCCAGCAATTTCATAACAAAGATACTCTCATCTTCTGGAAGCAAAGTGTGTTTTGGTGCTATTTTATTTCAAAGTTTTCTGAAATATCTAAAAATTCTCATCAAGTTTGTAATTCTATTCTTCAATTGTATCCTTTGCAAATGGGCTTACACCAAAGTGGCATAAATTATTTGTGTTTTTATTTCTACTTCCAGTAATATAAACCAATTAGGTATTTATGAAGATGCTATTAAAAGAACAAAAAAGCATTAAACGCCAAGAACTGAACTCCAATTGCCAAAAGACATACCACCTGAGAAGTCAACAACAGTATCTGATAAAACATTAAAAAGACCTTCCTCACAACTAAACAAACAAAGATCTTAACATAAATTGATTCAATTTACGAATCTACATCGGACAGCATCAAAAGTTTATTTGAAGCAGTCTTAGTCTAGATATTCCACAAAAGAAAAAAAAGTACAGCTCACCTGGTTGCTCTTCTTTCTCGCACAAAAAAATCGTTCCAAGGCACCAAAATCCTCCCCAACTGAAGTAGGCATCACTCACCAAAACCCAAAAGGGGATAAAAGAAGCCAGACCAAATACCATTAACAACATCTGAAGGCAACAAAAGGCAATTGCCAGTTGAGCACTGTTTCAAATATTGCATCCTTTAGGAGCACTTTGTCCCTTCATAATAGGTTGTCCATTATGAAAGTTATCCCAAATTTGGCTGCTCCTAAACGAGAGAGAACACTGGTTACCCAAGATCATCTTGCAAACATTGAGTTTCAAAATGACGCTTGAGCTTGGCTTCTTCATCCAGGCTATCTCAAAATGAGTTTTCACACGAGTTGTTATTGGTCCAGGCTCGAGTAGCTTCGTTTTGTTACAGTCTTAGGATGCTCATTAGCTTCTAAGACCAAGTTCAAACTTAGCTCAAAAACTACTGGACTTGAGCAATTCTCTAACTATACATCTCAAATAGCTTACCAGGTCTTAAAGTTTATTTAAAACACACACAACTTGCAGTATAGTTGACGTTTTAACAAACAAATATTTTAGTAATTTCTAATAAACCAACTCCGTTTTATGGTGAATAATTTAGAAATTCTTTTACATGATAACTATAATAATTTCTAAAAAAGTCCTTTTAGAGTACAAAATATTAGAATAAAAAAACACATATTTCTTCACAGCTCACAGAGTTTCTCCATAACGTAGAATATAATAAATGGATTTTTGTCAAAAAAGTTCATTGCCCTTGGGAATATATTTCTTGGGACTTGGGAGGAAGCCAATAAAAATGAAGATCATATAGAAATAGCAAAAATTTTGAAATTGAAAACAATTGTGGTTTTGAAACCTTGCGTTTTAGAATTGTCTGCATTTTCTTATTAACTCAAAATTTTGGAAACTTAAAGAAGTTCCTCTAGTTTTTAAGGGCTAATAGTGTTTGAAAAGGTGTGCAAAATCTTCTTCCTTGGTTGTCTGAAGAACCAAAACGATACTAAATAAAGCCCTTGATATTTCTTAATTCTAGAACCTAACATTTCTAGGTCTCCCAAGATTATTAAAGCCATGGACACCGTAAAGGGATCTCAGCACTGATTTACCAATCCTAGGAATGACATACAGGTAGTACAATGCTAACTTTACGGAAATATCCCGCATGATATGCCATGCCAAAACCTTGCCCTCTATCCATTCTCCACCACAAGACCTTTAAACTTCAAGAAATTTGCTCACCTTCCCTAATGCTTTTCTAACACACTACCCCATGCGAACACTTTATATAAAGCAGAGAACCAGCCACCTGCATAAGCCCAATTATTCTCCCAACCACCCTTCTTCCCAAAACTCAGTTTCCTAGTTTTGTATAAAACCTCCACTACCACTTGAGGACCAAGTTTGTTCGAAATTTCACAAGCTTGCTCTGGCTTCGTTCAGACTCAGGATTAGACGAGCCATATATCGTTAGAAAGGTATTTGATTCTACTTTCAAATCCAGGTTTAATTCCAAAATTCTTTGTAATTTCTGAATACTTTGAGGGCTGACTACAAACCTTTGGGCTAGTAGATGGATTCGCCAAAACTTAAGTCCAAAGTAAATTGACATATATACTAAGAAGAAGTGAAAACTATCAATATATTAGCTGAACATGATACTATATATAAAGCATGCAACATTTATGTGCTCTAAAAATAAACCAAACAAAACTAAGCATTTTTTCTCCCAATCAATTGGGGTCGACTTCATGAATCATTTTATACATTTTACTCTGTTAAGGGCCATATCTTTAATTAGTTTCAATAAGTTTATATCTTTTTTCTTAATACAACATCACATGTCAATTTAGGTCTACATCTTCCCTTAATGTTTCTATTGCCCATAATCTTGTTACTTTTCTTTACTACTGCACCAACCAGTCTACGTTGTACGTGTTCAAACCACCTTTATCTATCTTCTCTTAACTTGTCCTCAATTGGTGCAATTCATACCATTCTACGAATATTTTCATTCCTAATTTTATTTTTTCTAATCTTACCATACATCCATCTTAATATTTTCATGTCAGCAACACTCATTTTATGTATGTGATCCTTCTTAGTAACCTAACATTTCGTCCTATATAAAATCGATGGTCTAATAGTTGTTCTATAAAAATTTTCTTTTAATCTTGTAAGTATCCGTCGATCACATAGAATGCTGGGCGCACCCCTCTACTTGAGACAACCAACTTTGATTCTATAAGACACATTATTTGCAATCTCTCCATCTTTATTAGTACTTGAACCTAGGTAACGAAAATATTCACTTTAACATATCACTTGGTTTAGAATCTTTATTTCTTCACTATTAATAGTCTTATTACGGCTAAAATTATATTCCATATATTCAGTTTTGTTCAACTTACTCGAAACTCTTCAAAATCGATCTTTGGTGTAATTTTACTGTAATTAAAAATTTACTTGTTTTTTCTGCAAGTGATCTAATTGTCGTGACAACTACAATATACATGTCTTTTATTATATCAATGTACTACTTCGTCACTCCATTTTTCTCCAACGTCCACCATATGATATCTCTACGCACACTATCATAGACCTTTTCTAAGTCTATAAAACCCATATGAAGATCTCTCTTCTTATCTATGTACTTCTCTATTGATCTTCTCAGTAGGTGGATTGCTTCCATAGTTGATTTACTAGGCATAAAACCAAACTGATTCTCAGACATTATTGTTATTAACCTTAGACGATGTTCAATCTCTCTTTCTCATAACTTCATCGTATGATTCATCAACTTAATACCTCTATAGTTGTAACAATTTTGAATATCTCTTTTACTTTTATATATAAGTACTAGAATGCTCTTTCTCCACTGTTGCATTTCCTTAATATTATGATTTTATTAAATAACTTTATTAACCAAGACACTCCGACTTCACCTAGACATTTCCACACCTCCACAGGAATACCATCCGGTCCTAAAGCCCTATCGAATTTTATTTTCTTCATTACAGTTTTCATTTCAAATTTTCTTACTTTGTGATAGAACTTATATTCTCTAATTTCAACTGAGTTATCATATTTCTCTCCTCGTGATCCTGTTACATGTTTTCCATTTAATAATTTCTCAAAATAGCTTGTTTATCTTTTTTTAATCTCCTCACCCTTCACTAACTCCCTTGAATCCTTACTTTTTATGCATTTAACCTGTGTAAGATCCTTTGTTGTCCTTTATCTCAACTTAGCAAGTTTATAGATGTTTTTTTCTCTTTCTTTACTGTTTAATCTAGTATAAAATCATCATAACTTTTAATTTAGCATCTCTAACGATTCTCTTAATGTCCTTACAATCTTGTTTATAGTTCTTAAAATTATCCTCATTTCTATCATTTTGCCACATTTTAAAACATTCCTTCTTCACATTTATTATGGCTTGGACTTCATCATTCCACCACCAAGTTTCCTTAATTATAAGGCATTTTTTCTTGGATTCTCCAAGAATTTCTTTCGATATCCTTTTAATATATTTCACCATTGTACGACACATAGTATTAGTATTTTCTTTTAAATCTCACCTCACTTAATTACACAATTTGTCCTTAAAAATCACTAATTTTCACCTTTAAGATTCCACCATCTAATACGTGGAATTCTAATATCTTTTCTCGCTTTATGTTGTACCTTAATGTAAATATCTAATACCATATGTTTATGTTGTGATGTTAAGCTCTCCTCAAGAATGACTTTGTAATTTTTACATATTAGACGGTCTACGTTTATACTAAGGAAATAATCTATTTGACTTTTATGAGACCCACTCTTAAAAGTTATTAATTGTTCTTCTCTCTTTTTAAAGAAAGTACTGGTTAATAAAAGATTAAATACTACTACAAAATTTAAGATCCCCTTTGCGACCTCATTTCAATTACCAAAATCAAATCCCCCATGAACTTTCTAATATCCTTGTCCTTGTTTTCTACGTGTCCATTGAAATCTCCACATATAATTATCTTCTCTCCTACTAGTATTTATTGAACCATTTCATCCATTTGATCCAATAATTATCCTTTAGTATGGTCGATTCAACACTACCTGAGGTGCGTAGACACTCATCACATTAACTATAATTTCTCTAATCACAAGTTTAATTAAAATTATCCTATTTCCATTTCGCATGAATGTTGCAAGATTATCTGGAAGGTGCTTAGCTACTATTACTCTTACACCATTTTTATGTCTCTCTTTACCAGGATAATAAATTTTATACCCTGTATTATTTATTTTTTTGATTTCTCCCTTACCCATTTAGTCTCTTATAAGCACGCTATATTAATTGTTCTTCTAATCATAGTATCAACTAATTCCATTATTTTGCATGTTAAAATTTCTATATTCTAAGTTGCTAATCTAAACCTATAATCCTGGCCTAACTTTTTTACCCGCGCTCATCCAAGAAAGCGCAAGAACCGTTATTTGTTTTTTACCGCACCAAGACGCTGATGTAGCGTCCCTTGTCCATTTTTCAAAATGCCCGAAAGCAAGGACAACACGTCGCTTAAGGGGGATGCTCTAGTATTGACACGTAAATTATTTAAATTCATATTCATACATATTTGACGAGTTTGTTGACGTAATGGTTGTCAGCTACCTAACACATAACCCTCTTCTTTTCTCCAGGATTGAGATCGACTATATAAAAGATAAGAATTTAAACACTACACAAACAGAGTTGTGCTCTAAAAATACAAAACCAAAAAAAAAAGTAACTACCACATTTTAGAAGATATTTAGCATATGACTTAAAGAATCAAGATCACATGACACAAGTTAAAAGGGAATAGTCCATTAGAGCATTTCAAAATCAGAGCATGGACCATACTGAAACTAATTCTGGCAATTATCTTGTTAACAATTCAGACTTCAGGATTGAGAAATTCTTGTTATATGGGAGATTGATTTTTCAAGAAACTATTTCCTTTTTTTAAAACTAATGGGTAATTTAAGGATACTCAAAAATTGATTTGAAATGTGACTTCAGCCATTGGGGTGCCCCCTAAGACCCTTAATCTTTGTAAACTTTATGGGCCAACGGTGCTTCCGCTCTCCAATTTGGACCAAAATAGAAATTTAGGAAATGCTAGATATTGCATTTCCATCCATTTATGGCGTGCTACCAAAAGACTCTATTGTGTATGTATATATATCCTCACTCGTATATAAATATGGATATTAATTGCTTCTAAGGTAGATGCAATCATTGCCAATACATCTTCACGGGGATGGTATGTTAAAGTTTTCAGCAGTGGCGTACTTAATAGGGTTCATCAAACAAGAACATGCCTACAACACAAGTAACCGATCAGAGGTAATTTGACTTATAGGAATGCAATTGAAAAGGATTTTCATACCGCATATACCATCATTGACTCTAGAAGAGAATATAGAAAGTGGAACATGGCCTGCATTGCCACAGTGGAATTTTCCCTTGGGGCATGCTGATGTTCCTGTAAGCCCACAATAATAATATGTCAATGAACAAACAAAGAAAATGCATAGAACACATATTTCTGAAACCTAACCACCAGAGAAAGTAGCAACCCAAGAAAATTCCAATATATACATATATATAAGGGTAAACAGTGAAACACAAAAACAAATTAATAAATAAATAAAGTATCCAATTCTGTGTCTGATTTTCTGAAGATCACATTCTTGTTGTCACGCAATCGAACTGCAACTAAAAAACAGAGCTCAGCACAGTTCACTTAGCAGCAAAATAACAAATCAAAACATGACCCATTTGGGACCCCATGAGAGAAAAGAAAATGAAAGATTACTTAAAAGGAAATAAAAGAAAAGAAAGAGTTGTGTTTTCTCTCCACCTTGTTTGGATAAACAGTAGAGGGAAAAAATTGTTTCTCTCCTATCTTGTTGCGTCTTTCATAATTTTACTAAACTAACCCTCTTTTGAAGCACCAGTATTTAATCCATTAACATTTTTAGGGCTAATATTGGTATTATAAAACATAATCATTTGAGAGGTTTCTTTTTTCCCCAAATTTCTCTATTGGAGCGATTCAAAACGGGGATTTTAAGAGAGAACTAAATCTTTTCATTTCTCTATTTCCCTGCTCTTTATCCAAACAAGTGATTGGAGTAATAACCCAACTATTTCTTCCTTTTTTTTTCTTTCTCAAATGAGCCAATCCCAATGAGCTGGGTGAAGCAACAAGTTGAAATAAAGCCATCTTTAGAGCAATTTCAACCCATGCTCTATAACTCCATTTTAGAGTAAAAATACTCTCCAATCCATTCTCTAAACACCAATTTAATACTCTATATTTAGAGTGTCAAAAAATTATAGAGAATCATTCTTTAAATAGTGAACATTTCATTCACTAAATGAGTAAAACTTTTATTTTAAATACTTATTTTTAATAAGTTTTGTATTATTAGAAAGATATTTACAATATCTTCAAAAAGATATCATTATTGAATATATTTTAATAAAATCTAAAAATAATAATTTGCATAGTTGTGTTTTAAAAAAAAAAAGAGTGATGTTAAGAAAAATAGAGATAGAAATAAAGTAACGTGGTTGGAGTTAGAGAATACTAACACGAGTGGGGTGATTATATAAACAATTAAAGAGAAATGAGGGAGGGGGAAGGAGAAAGTGTAGACCGGGCTCATCGGTGCCGTCGGGGCAGTCGCAGAAGTCGTCATTCAGCTGCGATTTGGTGAATTTCTTGGATCCATCCCTGCATTTGATTGTGCCCGACGACGACGACCATAATGCCTTGTAATAAACCTCATCTGTTTCGTCCATGTCAACGACAAATTAAGGAAAAAGAAGAACAAGAACAAGAACTGAAATTAAAATAAAACATTATAGACATTTGTATTCGCTCTTAAATGCAAATAAGTATGCGTATACGTATATCTATATGAATATACGAGGGGGAAAAGAAGAAAAGGAATGAGGGCGGACCTTCGGGAGCAATTCCAAGTAGGTCTTTGGAGGGAACCGAAGCCGATCTACCGATCAGGCCCACCAATATTGTGAAAAATAAGAATAATAAGAAGGAGGAGGAAGATGGAGAGATTATCCTTAGTTTCATATTCTGCAATCAACTTCTCAAATGATTAGAACTGGCTCTAAATGTTGATTGTTGCAGTACACAAATGCAGTTCTCTTCGCTACTCTTCGCTTCCCAACCCCAAAAATCCAAATCAAATATATATCGAAATCAAACAATACAAATGCTACGATTGATCAAGATGTCTCTGTGGAGATACAAAGCCAGCTGAGGAGAGAAAGAGAGAGACCACAACTGCGAACCAAAGGTTTTGCATTTCGCAGAATTAAACGACTGCGTTTAACCTTCGGTGTTCAGGCATTGGCTGACTAACGACATTCCATTCTCTAATCTCTTTTATACGTCCATTTTGCAGATTTATTTTTACATAATTAAGATTTTTATTTATATAATAAAATCACTCATACTTTTAAAAAAATATTTATGTCAAAAGCATCTTATACAACTAGCCTTTGTTTGGACTAATTTTTTTTAATAACTTTCAAGTTTTTTGACTTTTTTTGTAAAAACGTAAGTATCAAATCATGAATTTTTTTTAGGAAAAAAGTGAAAAAAATTTAACTTTTTTTCTATTACCCAAATTAAATAACTTTTTTTTTTACTTTTAAATCAAAAAACTTAACTTATAAGCTAAGTCAAACACACATTTAGAACTCCTTTTTTCTACAAGCAAATCTACATGTCTCTTTTATAATAAAAATAGCTAGAGATAACTTGTGTATAAAAATACTTCTATTATAAATTTAATTTTATAAGCCTTCTTAATTAAATAAAAATATAATTTTATAAGCGTTGTCAATTAAAGATGGGTTTAAAATAAGTTAAAAAATACGCAAAAAAATAAACAAATTTAAACAACTAAAGATGGGTTTGAAATAAGATAAAAAGTACGAAAAAAAATGAATTCAAAATGAAAAAAAGTAGGGAGAAAGTAAACAAATTTAAACACTTTATGAGATAAATATCATTAAATTAAAAAAATTTCAACTACTAAAATTATTAATAAATATCACATCAACCCTTCTCCTTTATAATATAAATGTTTTCCTCCCCTTATATCTCATTTTTAACTCTTGCCCATTTTCTTCTCCATTCCTTTTTGCTTGACACACTCACTTTAAAATTTTATTTGTAATTGATAAGAAAATTCATTTTAAATTTCTATCTCGGGCAAACAAATTTTTATTTTAAATCTTTTTCTATGACAAAGTCATTCATTATTTTTTTCACATTATCCTTGTACCACAATTGTTAGTATATGTTGTTAGTATATGTTATAATCGTTAGATTATGTTTGGTAGTGCATTTACACACGAGCAAATTCGCTAATAATTTAATAAGTGTCATGCAATTATTTATTTAAAAAATATTATTGTTTGTATCACTTGTGATTAGAATCGACCTTATTTTTTGGGCGACTCGAAGCAAATTTGTGCAATGGGCTCTTATATATACACATTTTTTTTAAATAACGAACTTTAAAATAAATCATAATAATAATTTAAAAATACAATCTAAATTTTTTATTTCATATTTAATGAATTTACTAAAAGAAAGTATCACTAAAAATTTACCTTTATATTTTTTAATAACAAAAAAAATTTAAACTCTAAACCCCGTTTGGTAACGTTTACAATTTTTTGTTTTTTATTTACAAAAAATAAAAAATATATTTTTGTTTATTTTTATAAAAAAACAAAAATAAAATCA
>JAULJZ010170694.1:0-24435 GCA_032270985.1 Heliamphora pulchella
CCCAATTTTGGCCAAATGCTTTGAAAAAGTATATTTTCATCAATATTGAACATTTTTATCAAATTTCTTATCCCTTGGGCTATAAATTTACCTACCTCACTACACTTGGGTTGGGATGCTAGTATCATACCAATTGGTTGTATTTGCGATAAATATGGATTTTTGACATATAACTAAGGTCTTGAGAACAAGTATGAGTGTGGGAAATTGGGGGCTATGTAGTGCCATGGTTATCATTTAAGAGTTTAAGCTTTAGAGAGAAAACATGGATTTTACCTTGTATACACATGTATATGCATATGATGGGTGCATCTCTTTCCCATTAAATGATATTGTCCTTACTGAATAAGTTTTGTGTTGATACCCTATGACGTGGTAATCGAAAAGTGATATATGGGAAGTTTTATAATGATATTATAATGCGTGTTGCATGAATTATGAAAGAGAATTTGGGTACTTAAACGACATATAATATGATTATAATTGGGTTAAAATTTACGTTGGTACTTAGTGACATTGAGTAATGATGTGAATTATGAGAAACTACATAATGAAACTATTAACTTGAGTTGTAATCCTATGGTTGAATGTGGAATATGTATAATGAGGGGCTGCAGTCCTACGGTGAAAGCCCGCGAAGATTCATGCATAATGAGGGGCTGCGATCCTACGGTGAAAGCCCGTGAAGGTTCATGCATAATGAGGGGAGGGTTCATGCATAATGAGGGGCTGCGGTCCTACGGTGAAAGCCCGTGAAGATTCATGCATAATGAGGGGCTGCGGTCCTGCGGTGAATGCCCACGAAGGTTTACATTCAAAGGTTAAATGGAAGCAATTTCGTGTGCGTGGGTGTGTATGTTAAAAAGCAATGATTTGGATAAATGTGGATGTTTACTCTAGTTGCACCTATTACACCTCACAAATCATGCATCACCTATGAGTTAATATATATTTTACGAGCTTCGGCTCACGTATATTTACCAAACCATTTCAAGTTCTGAAGACCAGGGATGATACCAGGGCAAGGGATGCTTTGGGAAAGACTAGAAGAAAGATTTTATATTTGTTTACATTTTTGCATTATGATTGTATACAAACCGGAATGGAGGATTGTAATTAAAGACAGTATGATTGTAAATGAACTTTTGAGATTTCAAGCCTTTGTTGTAGATTTGATGTGTACTAAAATATAGTTGTTTAAAGAAAATTGTTATATAATTGGATTTCCAATTCTATGGTGAATGAAAGTCGTAGATGATGATCAATAGAAGGGACAGTTTGGGTTTCGTTCACAAGTCCCCGGGGTTCGGGGTGTGACAAATGGTATTAGAGCTCTAGGTTCGAATACCTAGGAGCCGTGGAAATAACGATGACCTATAAGTGTGACTTGTTTGATGAGGTTTGGTACCACTACACGGCATGAATTGTGTGCTTGCATGGGTTTGTGATTGAATTGTCTTGCGCATGTTATGTGTTTATATGAGCATGAAGGGTTAAGTTGTGGGGTGATGTGGCATGCCATATGGCGTCCGATCAACTACTTTAGGGTTCAAAATACAAAAACGTTTGGTCGACGTTCTTTCTATGAGAAATCTAAATTAGTTGCCTGGATTGTCGCGTTGCTCTGGAGATTTCCCTCAGTATGTGAATATGTGTTGGTGTGATGTGGTTAGGTGTTGGGTGACGTATAGCTTGGCACTAGGAGGTCTAGTGGGGTGTTGTGATGCTCTTGTTGTAAAAGTAATGCCCGTGGGGGCTAATGTGAGTTGTGGTTTAGAAGGTGGTGTAGGTTGTGGAAGTGCTACCTGGTGATTAGTGATTATAGTGGGTGTATGTTCGAGAAATGAGCAATGACTGTTCGAAGTATGTTGTATTCATGTGAGTTGAGGGTGACCGTAGTTAGTTGTTCATTATGTGCTGGGCTGCCAATGGTTTGATGAATAAGTATGATAGATTGTTTGAAATCCCTTAGAGGTTGTTGGTTATGGATGGATATGAGGTGTGGTCTTAGGCGCGTTGAGAATTATGTACGTCTTGAGCCGTGCTGTGTCATGAGCTGTGTACCCTGAGATTGGGTATGAACGGGAGCATAGTGGATGGGAGAATAATAATCTTCGGCCTAAAGTGTGTTAGAAAGTCTATGCTTAGGCACGTGATTGGGAGTGTCCCTTACCCTGAGGGGTGTTGCTAATAACTACCGTGGTATTTTGTGATTTTGAAGGTCAGATTGATGAACCTTGTATTTCATTTATGGCGTGATGCTGATTTGTGTTTCTTAATAAAAGTTGTAAGCGTATGCGAAAAGACTATGTGAATTGAAGATGTTATCGATGGGTTGGTTGTTGAGTAATGTGTATGTACGTAAGAAGAGATATAAAGCATTTTTGGTCTACCAACTAGACCTCACAGGGAACACAACCCCAAATGATTCAACCATCCCACAAACAAGCCACACTAACTAGGTTACCATGTTTACCCCACTCATACGTACTCCTTTACGGTCTTCTACCGTGGGATAATACTAACCTCATCATGCGATTCCTTTCGGTCCCCAACCGCAGGAGTAATCAAATTCCAGGTCACACACACAAATACTCAACATCCAAGAAGGCACATATCTATGCACCACACATCAAAACCACGATGAAGAAGAAGCAAACCCACAATTATCCGATCACAACAGCACAAGTCCCCGAGTCACAACTCCAAGGGTCACAACATGGATACCAAATCCATAGAGATTTTTGATCTTAATATACAACCAAAACCTGAATCAATCAAAACCCGACATCTCCGTCCAACAAAGATGAAACAACTTACACCAGGCAACCGTCCACAAGGAAACCCTCTCACCATCCAGAGAATAGAAAAGGGTCAACAAAACCTATGACCCAACCTCAGCATACTCCCAGTACTCATCACCACTTGGTCCCCAAAGAACCCTGTAAACCTTACCTTGCAACCGCATCGACCAAAGTCGAACAGTCGCCGTCAACCCCGATTACGGTACTCAAACCATTCGTTACACCAAGCTCTCAACTCTTCGGCGTCATTCGCACACAGACGAATACCATCGATCTACACACCTTTTACAACACATCCCATGGGGTTACAAGCTCATCATTAGGCGTGCACGAAGATACACGTCAACATTATGTCGTGCCAAAACCTCACTCCACAAGGTTTCACTTACTCACCTAACTCCTACTAGGCAAAACACAACCACTTCACGATCTCGAGCCCACTGCCCATGCAACTCACATAGAAAGCACACGGCACCATACAAAGGAAACCCAATCCTAAGACCCTTCATCCGGAGTTACCAAGAACTCCCTTAACCATGCAGACACCGTCCACACTTTTGCTCTCAAAGCACAAATCGATCACAGGCATCGTAACCCACAATTTCTCACATATCGTCTCAGGCTATCCAAATCACACGGTACAGTACTGAACCTTATTAATCCACACTTCATTCCCATGGGCAAACAACATACCCATCTCTGAACCTAAGGTTGAGCACAAATAACCTCCAGACATATCACACTTAGGCTATGCTGTCTCAGCATAAGCTAATCACACGCACTCTGCATGGTTCTCAAATACTATCTCCTGATCACTAGGATAACGATCAAACCATAAACCTATGTTCTCATAGGGATCCCACGAAACTGCTACTCGTCGCGCGTTAGAATCATAACCCGAACCCTTACTCATTCCAACACTGTTGCGACCCATGCTCTTCCCAGCATATCTGCAACTCATACTCGTCCCCATAATCATAAGCTCACTCCCTTGGGACTCAATTCTCAGACCTCCAGAACGTATACCACATCTAAGGTTGTCAGACTACCCAGGAATATCTCCAGAACCACACGTTCTGCTATCTCAACACACACACGGCCAAGGATTATCACGCTCCCATCCACTATGTTCCCGTCTATACTCCATCCTTGGTACACGGCTCATGATGGTTCACGACGTTCCTAATCCATCACACGGCCAAAACCACGTACATCAACCTTACCCAGAACGGATTAGCATGATCCATAGATCTAGTCATAACAACTGATTCCCAGGGTCTCCAACACCCCATGGCCCCTACTCACAAGGCAACCTCCAATAGTATACTCTCAGAGGAGTCACTACTCATGAAGACACTCAATAGTTCACCAACCGAGGCCAACCCCACACGGTTAAACCCAACTCTCTGACGAGTTCCACAATACACCAAGCGATTGACGCTCAACCCATAACCCTACCTCTGCAACTGATAGCAACCGAGTCGCACATCCAAGACCTAAACCACTGTCTCATCGTCTCGAAGGGTGTACAGGTTATTTAAAGAAAGCACGAAACACGACAAACTAAGGTCGATCAATCATGTTATTCCTAACACGTACCACATAATCATGCTAACACATAGCCACAACGATTATGCAGACACAACACCAATACCGATCAGAACTGGCAAGAATGACGCGTCACTTTGGACAACTTAGATTCCCTGCTAGAAATGACATCAGCTAAATGCATTTCTAATTTGCCTCCCAAGTTTGTTAATCCCAACGCCCAAAACCAAGACTAATCAATCCTAAGGTCCAACCTCCATACTCACATATACACTTCAAGCTAACATGTTCATGCTAAAACATAAACACATGCAACCAAGCACACACACATCTTTCCTCACAAGGTAACGCACCCTCGTCCCACAGCTCATAGCTATTCGAACCCAGAGCTCTGATACCAAGTTGTCATGCCCTAAACTCTGGGTCACGCGAAGGTCCTACTAACATCATTAGACCGTCCCAAACACAGAAAGGGATTTAAAACCAAAAAGCCCAAACAAGGCTAAAATCTTTGTAAAACGTACTATCGAGAGTTTATCCAATTTGAAATAGTAGCCAAGAGACTACGGTTACGGTCCCACAAGCCAAACCTTTTTAAAACAAATTAGACCTTTGGGTAAAGAAAATCCTTTCAAAAAGATGTGGAAGCCGTTATAAAATTTTTCTCGAGTACAAGAGTTTAAATGAAGGAGAAATCATTTGAAAACCCCATTTGTAAACCATTGATCCTAGCAACGAAAAGCGTAGTAAAAAACTACGAAAAACAACAACCAACCCATGGTTATCTCGAAAGCATTGAAACATACATGCATCCATAAGAGTTATATACGCATTACAACATGTTATATCCAACATGAAACACATACAGAAAGGTATAAACTACCTAACAAAGACCAAACAATAGGGTCTTGTCAACAGTCATCTCTGGGCACCTCAAGGTCACCCACAGGACCACGTCTACCTGAAAAAAGTTTTATAACAAAATCCCACACTGTGAGTCGAAGCCCAATAGAAAATAGACAGTAAAACTGTAAAGCAGGCTATGCAATCATAAGCATACGAGCTCAACCACAGGAGCCAAAAAGGTTTTTCTTCTCAAATCACAAGTTTTTCATAAGACTAACACGAGTCTCAAAAAGGTTTCATCTCGCAAAATCTCACATTTTTCACCCTTCAAACTATGTATATCATCCTAACAGATATCATCCCACAGTTAAGGAAAAAACTGTAAATAAACAGTAAGCTCCACTCAGGCCACTTAGCCGAGGAGAAAGATAAAATGTAATCCTATGTACCAACTCTGCCACACAGACAAAGGTAAAGACTATAGACTCCTGTCCATTATCCTAGTCCTGAACCACTTAAGGCCTGTTAGATAATAACAAGTTCTATATGGAGCTACAACAACAATGCCATTCATGGAGGCAACCGACTCTTTACAGATTTTCACGACCGATGGAGGAAGCATCCAAAGCATAATTTACAGATTTCCACGACCAAAGGTACAAAGCACCTACACTGCTTAATTTACGGGGATTAACTCGAAGGTACAAAGCACCTACGCTGTACACATTTTTGAACTTTCACCGAGGAGCAATAGATGCCCAACTCAACACATCTATTGTCACGGTACATATATGAAAAATATTTAAAAAACCCACTGTAACTCAACTACGAAAACCTGTAAAAAAGTTTATACAACACATGTATAAAAGAGATCCAATCCATCGACATGGAGATCTAAAACCATTTCCAACGAAACGTTTAAAGGGTGAGACTCAACCCCACGGGTTAGCTCCAAACCTCCAAAAAGACGTTTTTCACCATTTTCACAAAACACCTCGTTTTCAAACCTCCTTTTAAAAACTATGGATACCACGTACCCAAAACATGTATACAATAAAGAAAAGGCGTAAAAACCCATTTTTATCCAAAACCAAGGTTTACACATGAAAATCACATTTGATGTATTTTCTACCCAGTGAAAACACATATAATTACATATATCTCCCTTATACAGCACTAGGGTCTAAAATCATACCTCAGTGGGCCAAAGCTCGATGCCTCAAAAATTGAACCTTGACGAAACTGAATTATGTTCGGATGAACATGAAGCTCACGGCACCAACATCAAGAATCCGCTGTCAGTTTGCTGAAAACTGAGCCCCGGGCCCATCAAAATCTAGAGAGAAGGCAGAAAGAACCGAAACTTAGCTTAGAAGTAATGAATTTCCAAAATATCTCAAGCCCCTAATATTTATGAACACAGAAATTCTCCACTGCCCAGTCGATCGAACCCCCATGTCCAGTCGACCGAACTCAAAATTCTCGGTCGAGTCAACTGGGCTAAGACCTCCAGTCAACCGAACTGCTGGACAGTGTGTTTTTCTGCGTCAAACTGGTTTTTCAGCTTTAAACCATGCCAAACAAGCCTCTTTCAAACCCGATCAAGCGTAAAATATATACCAAGAACATCACTAAGGTTATGAGACAACTCAAATTCCATTAACACTTAAACATTCCCAAAATAACATGGGTCAGGGTCTCACAACTAAGGCCGAAATGATTGATTTTCTCGATCCCGATGCTGGAGAGGGCCATCCAGCGCCCTTCGTTCCACACACCTATGCTTCGGTCCCCTGTCGCTTGGTTCCAGGTGGGATGCGGTGCTACGAGTCACCTACTGACTCCATCTCTGCTGATGTCCTTCTTTGGGAGCCTGACCAGCACATCTCTCGTCAGTACCCATCGATAGGTTCCCTATTTTTACTGTTTCAATATCAAAGCATATTTATATGATAAATCTCAAACATAGACGCATGTCTAGGATCCCCTATGATAATATGATATGATGTGATGATTATTTATTTTGATACCTATGACTGTTGTGTAATGTTTCAGATCTGTAATCATAACAAACTTGGGCATCAGATTGAAAATCTTAGCTTAGGTACATGTGCAATGGTGATTAAAACAGTAGAGATACTAGGGTCAGGGTTTAGATGCAGACAATAAAGAGGCAAATATTTTAGCAAAAATCTCAAAAATAAAGGGCTTGAATTTTATTTTTATTTTTAGGAAAAACATAAAAAATTGAGGAATTATTTTTTTTTATTTTTGGAGCTAAACATAAAAAATCTAACGGGAAAATTTTTTATTTTTGTTTTTGGGGCATGAAAACTAAAAGGAGAATTTTTATCAAAAATCCTAAAAATTAAAGGAAATTTTGTCGAAAATCCTAAAATCTAGGACAAAATTTCAAAAATCACAAACTTTAGAAATTTAAAGGGCATTTTTTAAAAATTTAGAAAATTAGGAAAATTTTAAAAAATCCTAAAAGTTAGGAAAAAAATTTTCAAAAATCTTAGAAAATTTAGGAAATTTTTTTTGAAAATCATAGAAAATTAGGAAAATTTTTCAAAAATTCTTAGAAAATTAAGAAATTTTTTTCGGAAATTAGGAAATTTTTTTTTAAAAATCTAGGCAAAATTTTTAAAAATTCTAGAAAATTAGGAACAAATTTTCAAAATCGAGGCAAATTTTGAAAAATTCTTAGAAAATTAAGAAAAAATTTTCAAAAATTTTAGAAAATTATGGCAAAAGGGAAAAAACACAAATATCAAAACAAAGAGATTTTTTTTTATTTTTTTGATTTTTTTAAGAAGAATGATTAACAAAAAATAATAGAGATTTTCCTGTCGCACCAGAGTTTAGGGTTTCTAGTCTTCTACTAGGATATGCAAAAACCAAAGGATCGTCAGTCACACACGAACCTAGGGTTAGAAAGATTTGCCTGGTGCACCAGGGCATAGGGTTCCTAGTCTTCTACTAGAACGTGCAAGATTTGCCTGGTGCACCAGGGATTGGGGTTCCTAGTCTTCTACTAGGACGTGCAAAAATCAAAGGCTCGTCACTCACACATGAACCTATGGTTAGAAAGATTTACCTGGCACACTAGGGCTTAGGGTGCCTAGTCTTCTAAGGCTTGAGAGATTTGCCTAGCGCAATAGGGCTTAGGGTGCCTAATCTTTAGGGCTTAAAGATTTGCTTGGCGCACCAGGGTTTAGGGTGCCTAATCTCTAGGGCTTGGGAGAACCGAAGGGTCATTACACACATATGAACCTAGGATTTTTATTGCTTTTAGCATGTCTCTGCACACCTCTTGCTTGGTCTGTTCTTATATATCCTTTGCTTATCTTTTTCTTTTCAGGCTGGTCACTACATTAGAGGCTTCAGTGGTTCTGCCTCTGGAGAGGTGTTGGAGTGGTATAATGCCCTTCCCGCTCCCAGCCAGGCTATTATGGATGCCTTTGGCTTTGCTCGGTTCATACCCTTGTTGGGTAGGACGAGCAACGACCGGGTCTGGCTGACAGCTCTAGCTGAGCGGTGGTGGGATACCACCAACACTTTTCATTTCACCACCTTCGAGGCTAGTCTGACGCCTCTTGATTTCTCGCTAATCGCCGGCATCTGGGTTCGAGGTGCCCCCATTCCGTTTGATCCATCCATTGCTCGGTCTTTCGATGCGCTGCTGTACCTGGTTGGGGCTATTCTAGTGCAGATGGACAGAAATCGGGTTTGATACACCTAGTTCTTCGAGCACTTTTTCCACTTTCACTGCTCTAAGCCCCGCCACTTCGAGTGGTCGCCGAGGCTGTTTGATGTATATGTTTGGTACCTCCTTGTTCTCAAAAAAGGAGAACACCATACATTTACTTTACTTGGGTGCACTCGCTCGTCTTGATCGGGTTGCTGCTTACGACTGGGTAGGAGCTGCTCTTGTCACCCTCTAAGGCTTCATGCAGACTTTGACCCGGTTCTCCCAGGAGCTCAGCATAGGGGATACTTGAGGATCTAAGAGGTATGCTTTAGTTTCTGCACTTTTTCATTCATTCATGTTCTCTCTTATACATTATCTGCTTGCTGACATGTTTTCTTTACAGCTGTGGACTTATGAGTTCCTCGGGCTTCACATCCTGGCGAACTCCTCGACAGACCCTCTAGTCATTCCCTGTGCAGCCTAGTGGTCCCGAGGGCAGAAGGGGAAAAAGGTTGGAAGAAAGGACATCGATCGGTTTCGGGTATCATTGAACTAGCTGACCCCCGACCAGGTATCACTTTTCTACTCTTTATATCATACTATTCACTGCACTGTTCACTATACTGCACTGCATTGTACTGTTTCCATTCACATGGATCACTACACACTGGTTATCATACTATACTGCATTTACTGCTCGCTGTTCATTGCATTGCATTATACTTTGAATTGCTGCAAGTCAATTGGGATGTTTGGCGGGGAGTGGAGGATCGGGCCGGCGCAGATCTGATGTGCAGTCAGGACCTCAACTCGAGGAAGATCCTACCGGAGGGTCTATTCGGTTGGGAGTACTATCTCGTGGAGCGAGTGGTCTGCCAGTCGCTCGGCCTTGATCACTCTCGAATACCAGTGGTCCCTTCAGTCTGCATGTGCCAGACCGATCTCCTAGGCTGCGTCAGCCTCCTCTTGGAGATGGTGGAGACTCACGCCTCGGAGCTGCTCGTGCCGGAAGAGGACTACACAGATTGGGCCCGGGCACATCTGCTGGGACTATTAGGACCCGACCCAGCTGCCCCTGGTGGCAAGAGGAGAGGACGGGCACCAGAGGCTGCTGATATCGGTACTGCTGGAGCTGTTGCTGGTGGTGGTGGTGGTGATGCTACTTGAGAGATGAGGGGCCCAGAGGTTCAATGGGATGTCCAGACTGTGGCATACGACTTCCCCTTTCCTCTGTCGGTCCCCGTTCTGCCAGTGCTAGAGTTTAGGGATGAGATCGGCCAGGTTTGTCTTCCATTTTTCCTTTAGTTACTTCCCTTTTTTACTTGTCTAGTTTTCTTGAACTATTTTTCTTTTATTCTTTGCTTATTAACCAGGCTTGGTTAGACCACACGATGCTGATGGTTACTGGCTTGAGATCATTGGTCCGACAGATGGATGCCACTACGCGAGTAGACAGCATCACTTTCACACCAATGGCCATAGTGAGTATCTTACATGTTCTTTCAGCTTTTCTGCACTTTCTTTCATTATTCCATTTTGAGTCTTACTTCTCTTTTGACAGCCTCCAGTACCACCTACTGTCATCATTCAGCCACAGGCACCCGCTCCTTCACCTACTCCGGTCCCAGCTCCTGCTCGAGGCCGTAGATCCCGCGCTGCTTCCTCCAGAGCTTGCTCCAGGGGATCCATCTCTTCTACCAGGAGTCACTCCAAAGCCATATCTTCTTCCTCTGATAGTGACGGTGACGACAGCGATGACGTCGAGAGGCTCTTTGAGGACGCCAGCTCGGACAAGGCCGGTCCTTCCTCCTGCCGGGTCCGTTCGAGGCACATTTGAGAGAGAGAGCTTCCCCCAGTTTCATTTATTTTATGGTACATTCTGATACATTTACTTGGATACATTTGTCTTTCATGGGCCTGTGTGCCCCAATTTAATACATTTATGGGCCTACATGCCCTTGTTTACTAGTTATTGGTCCTGGGTGCCCCAGTTTACATTATGCTACATTCTGCCACTTTTTGATACATTTTTGGGCCTTCGTACCATTCACTACCTTATATTCATTGCTTGCATTGGTTATTTTGTACTTACTGCTCAAACTGTCATGGATGCATAATACAAATGTCAAAATTTATACAAGCCACAAAAACTACAAACATACACACCCACAATGTTTGAACATGGCGGTCACCTAGTCAACAAGATGATGTCACTATACGGTGTACTTTGAAGTTGGTGGTCACCCACTTCAAGGTGGCGGTCGCCACAATGACTGCACCTTTTACTAGTTTTTCAATCTCCAGCCTTTTCATGCTTTATAAATACAGCCCTGGAGGCCCCATTTTCTATTACTCTCACTCAGATGGCTGGTCCCCTTTCTACATGGATTGAGGCATTCTCCCATATCAAACGTTTAAATTTTATCCCGTTCGGTATCAACTCCTTGTTTTCTCTAATGGCCGTGAAGATTGATGAGCCATTATTAAAAGCTACTGCTTAACTATGGAATTCTCAATCCCATGTCTTTCGGTTCGATCTTGAAGAGTTATGCCCCACTGTAGAGGAGTTTACTGCTATTTTGGACCTGACTCCGCGGAGTTCCATTGTTGTCCCCACTTTTTTCCTTTCGGCTCGGCAGCAAGTGATGCAACTCTAGGGCCTGTCTAGGACTGAAGCTTCTCTTCTGACATCGGGTGATTGACTTAACACCCCATGGATTATTAAGAGGTTCTGTCCTACTGGCGACCTTAGCGACCTTGACTTTCAGCTGCGTCATCGTTATGCCCTTTGTTTCTGTCTTCTTTCCCAGTATCTTCTCATCCTTCCTGACGGGCGAGTTAGTTGTGCACTGGTTGATATCGTGAGTCAAATGTGGATGGAAAAGAAGTTTGTACACTTGTCTTAGCCGAGACACTGCTGGGCCTAGATGCTATTCATCGTGGTGAGACCACTACTTTTTTTCGGCTGCCCCTTGCTTCTTCAGGTAAGCTCAAACCTTTCTCTTTATCAGACTTTTGTCATACTACAAGGCTTTTCTCTTTCTATTCTAACTTTTGTTGCAAATTTAGCTGATGAAAAAAGTGAATCGTGTGCAAAAATCACCTACTGATAGACACAACGCTGCAGCTTTCCTTTACCACCCCTATTATCAGATATGCAACACCAAGGTAGCTTGGCGGTAGTACCTCTCCTCTCTGTCTAGCCCAGATATCACTTGGCAGTGCTCCTGGTGGTAGATCCCTGCCATGACTCTGACTACCATGGATTACCCTGGTGTTTTGCTGATTGATCTGCGTCAAACTACTTTCTATTATCCTCATCGGATCATGTGGCAGTTCGGTCGTAGTCAGAGCATCCTTCACAGTATCCGAGGCCGTTTGTTTTCATCTGACTACGGGGCCCGTTTCTAGCATTATATCAGGATGCATGGCCGTCTCGTTCATGGATGGAGGTGTAGGAGTTGCAGTGTCCTGAGCTTTCTGCCGAGTACAGGACATAGCTAATGCAGGATAGGGAGAAGAAAGACAAAGAAGAAGGGAAACAGGCAGCAAAAAGAAGGAAGATTTGAGGACTTTTGCTTTATTTTAAAAATTTCACAACTTTCCTTTTTATTTTATTTGTAGAGTTTGGGACTTGCGCGCCCTCCTTTTTATTTTCAAAACTTTGTAATCCAATGCTAAAGTAATGAAAAGAAGGTTCAAAATTATCTTAAGTCTTTCGATTTTTGTAATTAAATGAATTTATTATCAAAATTTCAAAAATACATTTGCATTGGTCTTACTCAGATTCAAAATGGTTAAAAACAAAGAATGTGGCTGGACTTCTTAAAAGAAGTTGCCTACGTATCCCAAAAATGGAATCAGGCCATAACGTAGTTCTGGCTTAGTTTACACTCGAGTATTGACATTCTCCTTTTGTGATGCCCTAACTTTTGCCAAGGTCACCCTTTCGGAGTTTCGGCCTTGCGGGCTGCTCTAACTTTTGCCTGAGTCTCCTTTTTGGTTTTCAACTTAGTGAACTTTTATTTTCTCTTCATATTTTCCTCAAGGATAGTACTTTTTGAGCTGGTCGAGATTTACTGGTGTGGAGAAAACATTGTCATCTAAATCCATAATGATGACTGCACCACCGGTCATGATGGTTTTGATTAGAAACGGTCTGAACCAGTTTGGCTTGAACTTGCCTCTTGGGTCTAAGATGGGAGCTCTGATTTCCTTAAGAACTAAATCTCCCTCTTTGAGATCCTTGGTCTTGACCTTCTTGTTGAGCGCTCGAGCTATCCTCCTTTGGTACCCTTGTATATGAAACAGAGCCTGCAGCCTTCTTTCATTAAGCAAGAGCAACTCTTTCATCAGATTCTTCTGCCATTTTTTTTTCTGAAATACTGGCCTCATCCACTACTCTTATTGAAGGGATTTCCACCTCAATGGGAAGCATAGCTTCCATTTCGTACACTAAGGAGTATGGCGTAGTTCCAGTTGAAGTTCTGATTGACGTCCTATATTCCCAAAGTGCAAATGGTAGACGTTCCGGCCAATCCTTGTGCGAGCTGATCATCTTTTGTAAGATCTTCTTAATGTTCTTATTTGCTGCCTCAATTGCCCCGTTGGTTTGCGGCCGATATAGTGACGACTTGTGAGCCCCTATCCGGTATTCTTCAAAAAGATCCAAGAGCTCTCCTTGAAAATGCAAGCCATTATTCGAGAAAACCTCATGGGGGACCCCGTATCGGTAAATGATATTTTTCTTGATGAACTTAGCAACATGAGAGGCTTTCAATACCGAGTAAGTGGCTACTTCCACCCACTTGGTAAAGTAGTCAATGGCCACTAAAATGAACTCGTGCCCATTCGACGCCTTCGGTGTTACTCTGCCGATTATGTCAATATCCCATACTGAGAATGGCCATGGCGACGTCAGGTTATACAGTTGAGATGAGGAAACGTGCATAAGGTTTGCGTGAATCTGACAGTTATGGCACCTTCGCACGAACTGTATACAATCTATCTCCATTGTCATCCAAAAATATCCTTCTCGCAAGATCTTCTTAGCTAACATGTTTCCACTCATGTGTGGCTCACAGACTCTCGCGTGGATCTCTTTCATAAGCTCTTGGCCTTCTTCCATACTGGCACACAACTTATTAACCCCAGAATGCCCTCATTTGTATAGTCTTCCACCGCAAATGAAAAACTGTGCAGATAGTCTTCGTATTGTCCTTTTGTCCTTCTTGCTGGAAAACTTTGGATATTCTCCCTTCTCCACGAAGTTTTGAATGTTAAAATACCATGGTAGTTCGTTGACGCTCTCCTCGATCGTGACCGTCATCTCGTATGCCGGCTTTCTCTTCTGCTCAATTATTAATGGCCTCATTCTGACCTTAGGTGGTATGTCAATCATGGATGCTAGGGTAGCCAATGCGTCGGTGAACTTTTTTTACAGTCTTGGCACATGGGTGAAGATCACTAATTCAAAACATGGTATCAGCTTCTCTAGCTCTTGATGGTAGAGAATTAGTGTTTAGTCCCTGACATTCCATTCTCCTTTTGCTTGTGAAACCACCAACGCCAAGTCTCCGATGACTTCCAACTTCCTTGCTCCTAATTCAAAGGCTGCCTCCAATCCAACTAAACATGCTTCATACTCAGCTTGATTGTTGGTAACTTTAAAATTGAGCTTCAAAGATAAGGGGACGTGCGATTCGTCAGGAGTGACAAGAAGGACTCCTATTCCATAGCCATATTAATTGGATGCAACATCAAATTATGGAGTCCACTTGTTATCCTCGACTTTCGTCAGCTATTCGTCAGAAAAATAAAATTCTGTGTCTTCACCTCCTTCGACCGGTTGGTCGGCTAGAAATTCTACCACTATTCTACCCTTGACTGACTTTCGGGTAACATATTTGAGATCAAACTCTGATAATAACAGCAACCATCGAGCCAACCTTCCTGTCAGTGCTGATTTTTCAAATAAGTAATTCAGCGGGTCCATCCGGGAGAATATTCATCGTGAGAGACAGCATGTAATGCCTCAGTTTTTGGGAAGCCCAAACAAAAGCCCAGCATGTCTTTTTCGACCCCGTCATCTTCTTGCTTAAGTAGTAGACCACCTTTTCCGCTCCGATTTCACCTTCTTGCGCCAGCATACATCTCATAGCTGAATCAGTCACTGACAAATAGAGGGTGAGTGACTTATCGGGTTTGGGAGGAACTAGAATATGTGGATTTTGTAGGTACCATCGTACAGCTTCAAAGGCGTCTTGGCATTTCTGATCCCATTCGAACTTGACTCCTTTCTTCAGCAGATGGAAGAGTGGCTCACAGGTAGTTGTCAATTTTGTGATGAGCCGACTGATGAACTATATCTTACCCAGAAAGCCCCTGACTTCTCGCTCGGTCCTCAAAGGAGGCATTTCCTAGAATGCTTTAATCTTTGAAGGGTCCACTTCGATACCCCATTGAGTGATCATAAATCCAAGCATTTTTTTGGCGATAACTCTGAAGGCACACTTCTATGGGTTGAGCCGCATCTTATATTTTTTAATCATTTCAAAGATTAGTCGCAGCGCTACGATGTGGCCATCCCGATCCTTGGACGTTACTATCATGTCATCCACGTATACCTCGACCTCCTTATGTATCATGTCATGTAGCCATCTGATAGGTTGCCCATGCATTCTTCAAACCAAACAGTATTACACGATAACAATAAGTGCCCCAGGGCATGGTGACTGTCATCTTTTCTCTATCCTCGGGATCCATCAGAATCTGGTTGTACCCAGAGAAGCCATCCATGAATGATAAAAAGGCATGCCCTACTATACTGTCTACCAAAACATCGATCTGTGGTAGTGGAAAGTCAATCTTTGGGCTAGCTTTGTTGAGATCTCGAAAATCTATGCAGACTCAGATACGATTGTTCTTCTTTAGAACTGGTATGATATTAGCTACCCACTTCGAATACTCGATTACCATCAATAATCTATCGTTGATTTGTTTGACAACTTCTTCTTTGATCCTCAGAACACATTCTGGTCAGATCTGTCTCAACTTTTGTTTGACCGGTTAGCATCAAGGTACAAGGGGATATGGTGTCGGACAATGTCGGGATCAGTTTTGGGTATATCCTCGTAAGACCATGCAAATACATATTTGAATTCTTTGAATAAAGTTATTAATTGTTCACGTTTAACTAAGGATAAAGAAGAACTAATTTGTACATTTTGTGGGTTAGTTTCATTACCTAGATTTATTGACAAAGTTTCTTCAATTATTGATTGGGCACGTATTTCTTCTTCTCTTTTATTAAAAGTTTTATTTCTTTGGGGATATCCCCATCGAATTTAAAATCATCAGAAAGCGTATGAAATAAATCAAAAAAAGCAGGGTAACCGAAAATGTCATTCATTTCATTGAAGGAAGACGAGATTACAAAATCTAAAGCAAAAGCAGGGGAATGTGCACAAGCAGACGTGCCCACGACCACAGACTTTGACTCAGACCCAGACTTAGGACAGACAACATACACATTACCAGACTCTAAGATCCGGTCGTTTAGGGCACTTCCTTTGTAGCCACATCGACAATGAGCTTGGTGCAATCGGTTAGGGCACTTCCTTTGTAGCCACATCGACAATAAGCTTGGTGCAGTCGGTTAGGGCACTGAAACCCATCATAAAGCAATCTTGGTAAGTTATGTGCAGCAGAGCCATCTTTTCACTGAACAACACTGTAACGACACGGCACAGACCCTGTCACGCCCTAAACTCCGGGCCACGTGAAACACCCACAAACCATGAACATAAACCCAACCCGAGGATACACACTCAAAATGAAACATACATGCATTGTATATAAACGCCAAATGGCATACAATACAAGGCTCCAATGCCCAAAGCTTACACTATACGGTTCCAACACCGGAGAAACATGTTGTAACATATATGTAACAGAAAGAACAAAAGGGAAGACTACAGCTCTTCCACCCTCTCCAGCACCTCCAGATCAGCCTGCGTGACCGGTACCTAAAAACATTTTATCCCACACCGTGAGCCAAGGCTCAGCAGAAACTAGACAAGCATGTAATATAAACAAAACATGCTAGGAAATTAAAGTGCAGTTTTAGACTCTCTTTCAAGCCTTAAAAATAATTTCGCATGCAAGGGAAAGTGAGGATACAAACCATGTTTTGACTAACTCACAGGAGCCTTGAAAACAGTTAAAAAGAGGTTTTTAGATCACGATTCACACGACTCTTAAAAACGATTTGAAAAATGGTCTATCCGTCCTATAATGCAATTCATGCAATCCATGTAACTTTTCGAACTTTCACCGATGGACCGTAGCCCCCGTCAATGCATCTTTACGGACTTTTACCGAGGGACCGTAGTCGTAACGAATGCCTCTTTATGGACTTGCACCGAGGGGCCGTAACCCTATCAAATGCCTCTTTACGAGCTTTAACCGAAGGGTCGTAACCCAGTCGTTATCTTCTCGGACTTTAACCGAAGGGTCGAAACCCTAACGTAAACACCGTTAGCCAGAGCTAACATAACCATCTATCTCATTCCATACACCTATTCATAACCTAATAAGGAATTAAATGCATAAAATCACCTTCTATCACTACGTTTCACAAACCATGTCACATACTACACACGCGACTCACATAAACCTGCACCCAAGCAACACGCATTACATGCATTCGTTCCTCAGATTCCACATCCATATGCCTATCTAACTCAAGGTCTTAAAGCATATACCACATTACACATGACGCCATCGAGAGCCATGTAAATCACGTTACATAATCTATGCATGAATAAACTATAGTTATGACATGTATGAGCTCGTTATAAAAGCACATAACCACGTATAACCACCAAACCTAACCCAAAGGCCAACTAAAAACCCAAAAGCCTCACGATTCACACCCAAGACCCTTTCCAGAAAGGAACCACGGGCTAAAACACCCAACACATAACAAACTCCCACATCTCATCAACCCATCATTCCCGAGGATGGCATCAACACGACCACAAGAGGCTACCACACGACCCCCGAAACCATGACACAACCAACCGAACCCAAAAAAGGATCCACAGGTATTTGAATCGACTAATTCTCATAATTTAATCAATTAAATACTGTAGGACACCAATCGGAAACCAAAACCCAACCATCGAACCACCATCACACACCTCAGCACTTCAGTCGACTGGACGCAACCCCCAATCGACTGAACAATACACTGGAAACCACCAAAATGCCCTGGAGCACTGTCCAGTCAATTGACCTTCGAGGTCCAGTCAATTGAACCCAAGAACACATGATCCAGTCGACTGAACTTATAGGTTCAGTCGACTGAACCTAACCCAGAAACGGTTCTAAGCTATGGGTTCAACCCTCTAAACCCTGAATCGAAGCCTCCAAACTCCAAATCAACACCCGAGAACATCCACACACCTAGGCTTAACACCAAGACCTCAAAAGAAACCCCCGACACCCGATTCCATCCATAAAAATCGCCAAAACAAGGTTTTAAACCCAAAAACCTAACTTGATTCAAACCCAGATCTACAGCAAACCAACCGGTAAAAAGACACCCGATTACCCATACCACCCTTATAAAACATACAGGTCTAGAATCCTACCTCGGTGAGTTAAAAACTTAACGCCTCGATCCACGTGCAAAATCAAGCTTCATCGAAATGAAATTCTGACCGGATGGTTGAATAGCCCACGTCGATAAAAGTAAGGATCCGCTGTTCATTCATTGAAAATCGAACCCCAGGCCCCCGAGAAGTTAGAGAGAAGGCAGAGAGAAAAATAAAAAACTTAGGAGTTAAGTTTTGGAAAATATCTTTTGAAATATCTAACTCTAGATATTTATAGGTCTCCAAAATATCTTTTTTTGAAAATTTTCGAGATTCGCGCCACAACGACCCACGGCCTCGGAAACCTGCCCCGCGTGCATATCTAAGCCCGATCATGCATCAAAAGCAGTAAAAACAAGCTACAATGAAAACACATATCGCGCGTCCAAAAATGCCGATAAAACGAAACGGATTAGGGTTTCACAACTCTACCCCCTTAAAGGAATTTTGCCCTCAAAATTCAACTCAAGGTCAAAGAATATAACTCGTGGATCACAATCAACACAGGTACACGAGATGGTCAGCCAAACCACTCCTAGGATATAGTCAAACAAGGTCAGGCATCCTAGACAACGGCTAACTATCTCAAAGACACGGATCTACAACTCACCCCAACCTCATATCATTACCAACCACTACCTTAACACAGCACACCATCTACGGAATCCATAACCAACCCTAAACATATGCAATGAAGAACTGGCCCAAAGCCTGCAAACTCAGAAAATACCTTTGCTCGCTGAAGGCATATCAGCATCCTCTGGCATGACCGGTGCACTCGAAGAACTGTGAGCTGTAAGAGAATACACTAGGGGCAACCCCACTCTGTCCTGTCCTCCAGAACTCGGTACTGTCGGCTGCCGCACCGACTGAACTAAAGCACCCCAACCTGTCATCGCTCGGGAAGTCTGAACTGCTGGATACTGCTGTCGATCCCGCACATACGAACCCTCTGGTGTGCCCATTGTACTCGGCGCACTCTCCCTATGGGGATAGTTCCTACGAATATGTCTGTGCTGGCCACATCCATAGAAAATATGTTCCCTCCCCTGTGACTGAATCCATGAACCCTGGGACTGCCTCGGATGTGCACACTCTGACACACGATGCCTTGGCTGCCTGCACTGATAGTAAATCAACTCCCTCTTCTCTGGCCTCCCAAATGAATCCACTGATGGTGCTGGTGCTGAAAACTACTGTGGTAACCCAGATAGGTGAAAACTAGTACCAGAAGACCTCTTCCTCGTACTGGAATACCCACCTGTCTGCGCCTTCGTGCCACTCTGCGGTGTCCTGGCCTCCCTGGAAGCCCGAATCTCAATCATGGTGTTCTTCACCCTCGCTGCTGCCTCTACCAGCTCTGTGAATTCCCGAAGTCCCAGCATAACCACACGCTCCCTGATCGCCGGCCTCAAGCCCCGCTCAAACCTCATGGAAGGCAGCTCATCTGTGCTGACCAACTTCGGAGCAAATCGGTACAAGCTCGTAAACCTGGCCTCATACTGCATGATGTTCATGGCCCACTGGGTAAGAGTATAGAAGTCCTCCCTCTACAAATCCCTCTGCGAAGCCGGGAAGTATTTCTCTAGAAATACACCTGTAAAGGCTGCCCAAGTAACTCCTGCAATAGTCCAAGCGTGAGCAGCACCCCTCAGCTGAAAGGTGGCAAAAGCAACCCGTAACTCATCCTCCACAATCTGCAGTGTGACAAGAATCCGATTCACCAACTCCCGCCACTCCGTCGCCACAATAGGATCAGGATCTCTAGCAAAAGTAGGCGGATCCATAGCCTGAACTCCCGCTTCGCTACTGTAGCCATCGCCTCAGGTACTCCCCCTCTCTCCCGACCAGTCTCACCTCTAACGGTCTCAACCAGCTGGCTGATGGAACCCACCAGCGCACGCACCAACTCTACTATGTCAACAGGTCCTTGGGGAGCATTTGCATCCCCAGCATTAGGGATAGGAACATCCCCTTGGCCAATAGCACGGCCACGGCCTCGATTACGGCCTCGCCCTCGTCTCGCAGACATCACGTCTACATGAAAGCAAAACAATACATAAGACGTAAGACATCGCATGAACATAAACGTTAAATACTTAGCATGGTAACAGATAAACACATAGGTTCATGCTAAACAACCCCACATACCGAGGAGAACCAACAAGAATGACGCGTCAATCTGGATAACCTACTTAGATTCCCTGCTAAAAATCACATCAGCTAAACACGTTTCGAACTTGGCTCCCAAGTTTGTTAATCCAAACGCCCAAAGGTAGGACTATCACTCTTAAGATTCAACCCCCATGCTCAGATATACACATTGTCCACATATCTAACATGCTGATACGATCATGTTATCAAAGCATGTAAACACATGCAATCAAGCACATGCAATCAACCTCACACGGGAACGCACCATCTTCCCACGGCTCATAGGTATTCGAACCAAGAGCTCTGATACCAAGTTGTCACGCCCCAAACTCTGGGCCATGTGAAACACCCACAAACCATGAACATAAACCCAACCCGAGGATACACACTCAAAATGAAACATACATGCATTGTATATAAATGCCAAACGGCATACAATACAAGGCTCCAATGCCCAAAGCTTATACTATACGGTTCCAACACCGGAGAAACATGTTACGACATATATGTAACAGAAAGAATAAAAGGGAAGACTACAGCTCTTCCATCCTCTCCAGCACCTCCAGATCAGCCTGCGTGACCGGTACCTGAAAACATTTTATCCCACACCGTGAGCCAAGGCTCAGCAAAAACTAGACAAGGATGTAATATAAACAAAACATGCTAGGAAATCGCAGTGCAGTTTTAGACTCTCTTTCAAGCCTTAAAAATAATTTCACATGCAAGGGAAAGCAAGGATACAAACCATGTTTTGACTCACTCACAGGAGCCTTGAAAACAGTTAAAAAAGGATTTTTAGATCGCGATTCACACGACTCTTAAAAACGATTTGAAAATTGGTCTATCCGTCCCATAATGTAATTCATGCAAACCATGTATCTTTTCAGACTTTCACCGATGGACCGTAGCACCCGTCAATGCATCTTTACAGACTTTTACCGAGGGACCGTAGCCCTAACGAATACCTCTTTACAGACTTGCACCGAGGGGCCGTAACCCAATCAAACACTTCTTTATGGGCTTTAACGGAAGGGTCGTAACCCTGTCGTAATCTTCTCAGACTTTAACCGAAGGGTCGTAACCCTAACATAATCACCGTTAGCCAGAGATAACATAACCATCTATCTCATTCCATGCACCTATTCATAACCTAATAAGGAATTAAATGCATAAAACCACCTACTATCACAAACCATGTTACATCCTACACACGCGACTTACATAAACCTGCACCCATGCAACACGCATTACATGCATTCGTTCCTCAAATTCCACATCCATATGCCTATCAAACTCAAGGTCTTAAAGCATATACCACATTACACATAACACCATCAAGAGCCATGTAAATCACGTTACATAATCTATGCATGAATAAACTATAGTTATGGCATTCATAAGCTCGTTATAAAAGCATATAGCCACGTATAACCACCAAGCCTAACCCGAAGGCCAACTAAAAACCCAAAAGCCTCATGATTCACACCCAAGACCCTTTCCAGAAAGGAACCACGGGCCAAAACACCCAACGCATAACAAACTCCCACATCTCATCAACTCATCATTCCTGAGGATGGCATCAACACGACCACATGAGGCTACCACACGACCCCCGAAACCATGACACAACCAACCAAACCCAAAAAAGGATCCATAGGTATTTGAATAGACTAATTCCCATAAATTAATCAATTGAATACCGTAGGACACCAATCGGAAACCAAAACCCAACAATCGAACCACCATCACACACCTCAGCACTTCAGTCGACTAGACCCAACCCCCAGTCGATTGAGCAACACACTAGAAACCACCAAAATGCTCTGGAGCACTGTCCAGTCGACTGACCCTCGAGGTCCAGTCGACTGAACCCAAGAACACATGATCTAGTCGACTAAACTCATAGGTTCAATCGACTGAACCCAACCCAGAAATGGTTCTAAGCTACGGGTTTAGCCCTCCAAACCCCTAATCGAAGCCTCCAAACTCCAAATCAACACTCGAGAACATCCACACACCTAGGCCTAACACTGAGACCTCAAAAGAAACCCTTGACACCCGATTCCATCCATAGAAATCTCCAAAACAAGGTTTTAAACCCAAAAACCTTACTTGATTCAAACCCAGATCTACAACAAACCAACCGGTAAAAAGACACCCGATTACCCATAGAACCTTTTAAAACATACAGGTCTAGAATCCTACCTCGGTGAGTTAAAAACTCGACACCTCAATCCACGTGCAAAACTGAGCTTCGCCGGAATCAAATTCTAACCGGATGGCTGCGTAGCCCACGATGCCAAAAGTAAGGATCCGTTGTTAGATAGTTGAAAATCGATCCCCGAGCCCCCAAGATGTTAGAGAGAAGGTAGAGAGAAAAATGAGAAACTTAGGAGTTATGTTTTGGAAAATATCTTTTGAAAATATCTATTTCTAAATATTTATAGGTCTTCAAAATATCTTTTTTTAAAAATTTTTGAGATTCGTACTACAATGGCCCACGGCCCCGGGAACCTACCCCGCATGCATGTCTAAGCCCGATCATACATCAAATGTAGTAAAAATATGCTGCAACGAAAACACATAACGCGCGTCCGAAAACGCCGAAAAAAGGAAACGGGTCAGGATCTCATAGACCCTAGTTGTAATAACCCGGTTAGTAATGACCCACGTAATGACCCTGCACGGACCCTAGTAGTGGTGACGGATAGTCCACGAGGCCATAGAACACGAAAAAGATTCAAAACCCTAACTCGAACCAAAAATCCTATGTTCGGCCCGAAAACCCCCAAAAGGTCCAAATCTCAGGCAACAAAACCTTAACATCCAGAGAATCTCCTAACATTCTAAATTTAGTATATATCATGAAATAATAAATTAAAAATCAAAAATCCTCATAAATATGGTAAAATGACCGTTTTGCCCCTCGTACAGCAAAAAATTTTAAAAACTCAAATTTTGACATATGGATACCCTAAATCAAGGATTTAAGCACAATTAAGTAGTAAAAGACAAAATAACATCAAAAATGCCAAAAATGGCCCTTACTGGCCGACCACCTTGGGATGTGTGCAAAAAAGTGACTTTTTTATTTTTTTTTAGCTTTAAATGATGAGAAATGTATTAAATGAGGCATTATAATGATCCCAAACTTGTTGAATGAGTAATATACCTAATAATATAGTGTTATAAGTCAAAAAAAGCAAATAAATTATTATTGAAGTTCATACACAACAAAATAAGTCAAAAATTCCTATGTTGTCAAAATAGCTTAACTTGACTTAAAAAACTACATCTATTTAATCAATTACTATGAAAATTATGATAACACATGTAAATACTATATTTATCATAAATATATCAAAATAACAAGTCTCACTAGAAAAAGACACCAAAAAGATACATCAAATTAATTTTTAATGCATTTTCTTGAACAATAGGGGCACGAAAATCGAGGCAAACCCTTTGATTGTTGGGAATCAGATCTTTTATCCCCCAATCAATGCCCTAGCTACATCTAGCTTCCCCATATCTGACTTTAGCCCACAAAAGAATCAAATCAATTCAAATCAAACTCAAATCACATTTAATGGAATGAAGAAAAAGGAAGCTTCTTATGTACTTCTTGTCCCCCATGTGTCCCCTAGCCTTTACCTATTTAAACCAAGCCAAACACCACTCTCTCCCCTTCAAAATTTCGTGCATATAGAGAGAGAAAGAGTGGGTTGAG
>JAULJZ010170705.1:0-24434 GCA_032270985.1 Heliamphora pulchella
TGTCTCTGTAATCGTGGAGAAGTCTGTCAAGCTTGCTTCCTATTTTAGTGTCTTCCAAGCATTTAAAGATGATCAGAACATTGATTTAATTTACTATCTTGCTTTGTTTATTGTGTTACTCCTTGATATATCTCATCTATTCCCTGCAATTGTTACGGGTATCACTATCTTGATTCCGGAAAGGCTTGTACAAGAGCTCATTATATCGCTTGGATATCAAACATTTGTTATACAGGCATTGCTTGAGTGAGGTTCTGGATGCTCCAAATGTCATGAATATGATAAAAGATACAAAAACAGCACAAGAGGTAGCTTGCATGCCCACTTTGGTTAACATTTTTGAATTAGTTGTTATTATATTATGTGAGCTATTCACTTCCTATCTCTTCCTTAGCCTTTGTTGCTTGTTCAAACATGCTTGTTAATATTGGTTGGCTTATGTCATTAACAATTTCTTTCAATTTGTTCAGGTCCGAGCTCTTAAGGAGTTTTTCACCATGCTTTCAAATGTCAGGTTCTACTCTTGGTATGTTTCGTTTGCATTATGTTTTTTGCTAGTGTGATGCCAATTCAAAAATGCATCAACTGTAATCCCGGAGTCAAAAAAAAGAGAGTGAATACACACATACACGAAAAGAGAGTGAAAAACATTATATCTATGCATGTAGAGTTATTATTTCTCTGTTTTAGCCATTGATGAAAAGTGTTGTTCCATCCCAATGCTCTACTGCATATCACATGCCCCTTTTATTATTGTCATGCATGGCAAAAGTGAGTCACGGACTTGAGATACAATGTGCATTTGGCATGAATGATTTCTACAGTTTTTTGAGCTGTTTTCGAGCTGTTATTTCGACAGAAAAATATTACTTTTTTAAAACTAATTTTCGGTATAAAAGGCGTTAGAAACGGTGCACCGAGATGGTGGCAAAAGCAGCCTAAAGGTGGCAGCACAATAGTGGCAACGGAGGCGCAGTGGTGACCAGCAGTGGTGGGTTGTCCCGGGCTATTTTGATCGATTGTTCTGATGTGTTTTGATACTGATACGATATATCTGTATATAGTGAAGTGTATCAAAGAACCCTGATGCAATCGGGATACAGGAATCAGATATGGACAAATATTATTACAGCTTATCTTCAACAGGAGACTGAAACGCTTCATCGTTTTACTTTGATTATAAAATTGGGATATATGCACATCATGTTTATGTATATATGAACTGCGTAAATATTGCATATCTGTTTTATTTATTTTGTTAATTAAATTAATTCGAAATTTCTGTTTTAATTATAATATTTTGTAATGAAAAATAAAATAAATTTTTTTTTAATTAAATGAAAATGAAACATTAGATATTTTATTTTTTTACAAAATATTATATTTAAGATGATTTTTTATAAAATTAGATATCATGGAAAAGCGTGAGAACTAATTTTAAATTTTGAATTAATTAAATAAAAAAATATTTAATCGAAATGAATTATTATTTTTCGAAAAATGTGGAACAAAAAATAAAATAAATAAATGTCTTTAATCACTACCTTAGCTGAAAAGTTGAAAAAATTGTGCATTTATTAAATTTTATTTATTACTCATTTAAATACGAAAAGATGGTTTGACATACCGGAATTTTTAAAATTGTGTACACGGAAAGATGCTTGATTCTTTCAAATTGTGTGGTTTTTAAAATTAATAAATTTATTTTAATTAAATGAATTTTTATAACCCTCAAAAATATTTTAAAAATCTAATTGGGAGAAAGAATTTATTCATGGATAAATTCTGCAGTTTCCATCACCAGTTTGTAGACGATGCAATTAAACATTACATGTTGATAGTAAGGCCTTCTTCCTCATCAGACAAATTAATTGCGGTATTGTCAGTATAAATCATCTTTAGAGATTATTCTGGATAATTGTTAGTGTGGATTATTTCTCTATCTGAAAGATTCGTTGCGAAGCGATTGATTTGAGATTAGGTGATAGTTAACACTTAGCTGTATATAATAATATTCTCTCCATCTGAGCCGCTGCTATTATATACTGGACCGAAACTATGTTAACTATTTAATTTTATTTGTCAAGGTCAGCTGTTTAGATAATAAAATTAATCAGAAATTTTCTGTCCGGTCATACGATGAATAGTAGACGTTCTCCCATTGAGGCATGCTATTCACAAGGTACCAGGCTACTGGCGAATTTCTTTTAAAATTGTAGAGGGAACCAGATTAAAATAAATTCAAAGTATTACTCGTCATAATTAACGGTATTTTTTAATTATGTGATTCTCAAGATTAAAATAACTTTCAACCCATTCGCTTCAATAGTCAAAGAAAACAAACTTACGGGACCAAACTATGTTGACTGAAAACTAAACATGGACATTATCTTAACTGCCGAGAATTACAAGTTTGTATTAATTGAGATACGTCCATCGGTATCTGATGTGGGGACGACCGAACAGGAAACTCAGGCCTATCAGAAGTGGCAGAAAACTAATCAGATGGCTCACTGTTATATTTTGGCTTCAATGCCAAATGTTTTGCAGCATCAGCATCAGTCTATACCTAGTGCCTATGACATGATTATGAACCTCAAAGAAATGCTTCAGGATCAAAATCGTGCTGCTTGGAAGGTGGCTATGAAATCTTTAATGAATGCAAACATGGCTAAAGGCACTCCAGTTAGGGATCATGTTATGAAGATGATCAGTCTTCTGAATGAACTAGAGATCTTAGGAGCTGAAATTGACGGGGAGACCCAGGTTGATATCATACTCCAGTCACTACTTGAAAATTTTAAGCAGTCCTGCCTAAACTATACCATGAACAAGCTCAGCTTTTCATTGGCAGAACTTCTTAAGAAACTTCAAGCAGCTGAGGGTGTCCTTTGGAAACCAGGTTTTATGTATGTGGCTGAGAAATGTTCTTCATCTAAGCCGAAAGGCAAGAAGAAAAAAAAGGTTCAAACACATGGAGGCACAAGTCCAAAAGCAGTTAGGGGACCAAAAGTTAGTGTGAAGAAGCCGAGAGGCAAGTGCTATCACTGTAACCAGTTTGAGCATTAGAAAAAGTAATGTCTGATTTTTCTCAGTAAGCAAAACAAACCAGGTAATTTCTATTCACTGGTGGTTGAAACATGTTTAGCGGTGTTATCTACCGGTACCTGGTATGTTGATACGAGAGTCACTAATCATGTCTGTAATTCTTTACAGGAGTTCTAGAAAACTAAGCAGCTCAGTGATGAAAAAATATACCTACATATGGGTAATAATATAAGGGTGGCAGCAGTTACAGTAGGAGATGTCACTCTTAGTTTTAGCAGAAATAGGATACTTCTTTTGAAAGATTGTCTTTATGCACCTTTGATTAGAAGAAATTTAATTTTAGTCTCGAGCTTAATAAATAATAAATATTCTGTTCATTTTTTGTGACTCTGTGATTGTAAAGAAAAATAAATATTTTATTTGTTCTGTTATATTGGTGGATGATCTCTATGTCGTATCTCCTATCTCTCCTACACTACAACTAACTGAAATGAATAACACATCTAATTTACCATATAAGAAAAAGTTTCCTTCTTTAATGAACCAAGCGTTTCTTTGGCACGTATGCTTGGGTCATATTAATCTAAAAAGGATAAATAGACTGGTAGCAGATAGACATTTGAGTTCATTAGAAGTGGATACACTTTCAGTATGTGAATCCTGCTTAGAGGATAAGATGACCAAGAAGCTCTTTTCGGCCAAAGGCTATAAAGCTAAAAAATCGTTGAAGCTGGTTCACTTTGATGTGTGTGGTCCTATGACAATCCGGGCTAGAGATGGCTTTGAGTACTTCGTCAGTTTCATTGATAACTACTCAAGGTATGAATACATTTACCCGGTGCACCGTAAGTCTGAATGCTTTGAGAAATTCAAAAAATTCAAGGCAGAGGCAGAAAAACGTCTGGATAAAAGTATTAAATCATTACGATCCGACCGTGGTGGAAAAATTCCTCTTTAGAGAGTTTAGGAATTACTTGTCATCAGAAGGGATTATATTCCAGTTGAATGCACCTAGCACTCTACATCAGAATGGTATAGCAGAAAGAATAAATAGGACTGCTATAGAGATTGTAAGGTCCATGATGAGTTATTCAAGATTACCCGATTCGTTTTGCAAACTAACTTTAGAGACAACAGCTTACATTCTAAACTTGGTACCTTCTAAGTCAGTACCTTCACTCCCACTAAATTGTGGACCGGGCGTAAGCCTAATCTAAAACATATTCAGATTTGAGGGTGTCCTGCACATGTGCTGAAAGGGAACGCGGATAAGTTGGAACCGATGATAGAAGTTTGTTTCTTTGTAGGGTATCCCAAGAGAACAAAGGGTGGTCTGTTTTATAATTCCAAAGTTTAAAAGGTCATTGTTAGCACCAATGCCTGATTTTTAGAGGAGGATTATACTATGGACCGCAGTACCATCCGGGGAAGGCTAATGTTGTGGCCGATGCTCTTAATAGCAGATCTCATAGTTCGTTAGCTTCCATGGCTATACGAGAATGGGACATGCTTGGAGAAGTTGGTGAGTTTGATCTGTGTTTCGGGGAGACAAAGAGACGTGCAACTTTATTTTTAGTAGCTTCACGACCTACATTGGTTGCACATGTGCTAGAGGCTCAGCAGATAGATCAAGAGGCTTAAATGTTACGAGATCGTATGGCTAGTGGAAAGGACACTGAGGGATGGGTTATGAGTTCGAATCAGAGTTTGAGATTGGCAGGGAGATTGTTCATACCAGAGTCGTGCTATGCCGATGTTTTACATGATTTTCATCATTCTCGTCTTGCAGTGCACCTATGAAGCACTAAGATGTATCACGATCTGCGCCGTCAGTTCTAGTGGACTGGAATGAAGAGAGATGTGATTCAGTTCGTTTCTCGGTGCCTTATCAGCAAGTAAAGGTGGAACATCAGAAACCGACAGAATTGTTACAGCCATTATCGATATCAAAATGAAAGTTGAAGAACGTCACGATGGACTTTGTATCAAGACTTCCTAGATCGCCGAAGGGACACGATGCTATTTGGGTTGTGGTTGTTAGATTGATGAAATTTGCACACTTTATTCCCATTCGTGTGAAGGATTCGATGGATAGACTAGGTAGGTTGTATGCCCACAAGATAGTTTGGCTACACAGAGCACCTGTGACTATTGTTTCTGACCGAGACCCGTGCTTTACATAGCGCTTTTGGCATAGTCTTCAGGTGGCTTTGGGGAAGAGCTTGACGTTCAGTACTACTTTTCATCCACAGACGGATGGCCAGTCCGAGCATACCATTCAGATTTTAAAGGATATGTTGAGAGCCTATGTGATTAATTTTTGGGGTTTTTGGGAGGATCATCTACCGTTGGCAGAGTTTGGATATAACAACAGTTATCAGTCCAGTACTGGGATGGCATCATATGAGGCTTTGTATGGTAGGCCATGTAGGTCACTAGTGTGTTGGACAAAGGTGGGAGAGACCACTGTCTTGATACCCGGCTTAGTACGGGAGACGACAGAGAAGGTTGCTATGATTCGCCAACGTCTGGTGACTTCTTAGAGTTGCCAGAAGAGCTATGCTGATCAAAGGAGAAGACTGTTGGAGTTCGCAAAGGGGGACCACGAGTTTCTGAAAGTCTCACCATGCAGAGGTTTGATGAGGTTCGGCCGTAGCAGGAAGCTATCTCCACGTTTCATTAGACCGTTTGAGAACCTTGAAAGGATTGGGGAGATAGCGTACCATCTGGCTTTACCACCCCAGTTGGCGTCTGTACACAACGTGTTTCACGTTTTAATGCTTCGAAAGTATGAGCCTAACCCGTCACATGTTCTGGATTGGGCTAAACTACAGGTAGATGCAGATGTAACCTACGAGGAGCGACATGTGAAGATTCTGGACACGAATGAGCAAATGTTGAGAGGGAGGACCATTGCTTATGTCAAGGTCCTATGGCTTCATCACAGTGTTGAAGAAACGACATGGGAGCTTGAGTCTGGGATTCGTGCTAGATACCTAGAGTTGTTTGCCTTTTAACATTGTAGCGAATTTCAAGGGCGAAATTCCTTAAAAGGGGAGAGTTGTGAGACCCAGGTTCGTTTCTTTTTCGTGATATATATATTCGATGTGTTCGTTTATGCTTCTATGTTGTAGAATAGCATGTATATATGTGTTTCACGCTTTCTCGGGTTTCGTTAAGGCATGTTTGGTGGCTTTGGGGCTAAAAAACCTTTTTTTGTAAAGGGTTATTTTCTTAGCAGTCCAGTTGACTGGACTAGTTGACTCAGTCGACTGGGTCGCCAACAGGTCAAGTCAATCAACTGGATTGGGTTTTGCCGTGGTCGATAAGTATGGGACTCTAGGAGATATTTTTAAAATCCCTTTTCTTCTTCACTAAGTTTCCTTTTCTCCACCTTCTCTCTAGACTTTTGAGGGCCCGGGGCTTAGTTTTTGACAATCGGTTAGTGGATTCTTGCTATCCACGACGTAGGCTTCACATCCATCCGGACGAATTCTCGTTCCGACAATGTTCGATTTTCAAGGCTTCAAGTTTCGACTCATCGATGTAGGATCCTAGACTATATTGTTGTTAAAGGGTACTACGTGCAGTTATACGCTTTTCTACCAGTTGAAAATACATTAAATGTCATATTTTATGTTTAAACCATGTTTGTTCGGATAAAAAGTATGTTTTGCGCTTTTTTTTGGTTTTTACATGGTATTGAACTTGTGGATGTCCATGATTTTTAAAAAGGTAATTTTAAAAATGGGAATTTGTGAAAATCTAAAAAATCGTGTTTGGAGGTTTAAAACTAACCCTCGGGGTTGAGTCTTAGATTTGAAACATTTTGATCGAAATGGTGGAAACATTTTGAAAATGTTGTTTGATCTCCATGGTTGATGGATGATGTGGTGGTTGGCTACTGGATCTCTTTTATACATGTTGATGTAGAGTTTTTAAAGGTTTTCGTAGTTGAGCTACGTACTGGTTTTTAAATGGTTCGTTAGATGTGCCATGACAGTGTCTGGATTGGGTGCTTTGTTCCCTCAGTTTTAGTCCGTAAAGAGCATGGTGGGTGCTTCTTCCCTCGGTTTTAGCCCATAAAGAGCCGATTGCCCCCGTGTGTGGCTGCATTGTTGTGACTCCATATAAAATTTAGCATTATCTAGCAGGTCTTAAGTGATTCGGGACTAGGAAATGGGCAGGAGTCTATAGTTGTTACCTTTGTCCTTGATGTGACGGAGTCGGTACATAGGAATCATCTTTCTTGGCTGTTTGATCTAAGTAGAAAATGACGTTTTGTTATTATTTTTCTTTAACTGTTGAACGTTATTTGCATTGCTTGAAATGCATGGTTTCAGGGATGAAAAACCTTTTAAACTCCTGTGATTGAGTCAACTTATGCTATGTGATTGCATATCCTACTTTACTGCATTATTGTCTGTTTCTATTGGGTTTTGGCTCACATAGTAGGATTTGTCAAAACTTTTTTCAGGTGATTATGATCACGATGAGTTAATTTAGAGGAGCCTGTGATGGCGAAAGACTGCTGTTTAGTTTTTTTTTTTTTTGTTATTAGATCATATATTCTTACATGTGTTGCCTGTTTCTGAAGACGTGTTTGTAAGTCTTGAGACGATATATTATGCATGTATGGAAAGGTATGTATGTTAATCTGAGAGATGAACCTTGGGTACCCTTTTTAATTCCAATAGTTGTATTTTGGTTGATGGTTTTTCAAATAAAAATCTTATTTTCATAAATGGTAGTTTGGTGGCTTCTTTTCACGTGACCTTGCAGTTTGGGGTGTGACATAGTTAATTTTTTATCGAAAATCATTTGCAAAAACTGATCTTGACAGTTTTGCCTTTAACATGAGGTTACGTCACGAGATCTAGGATCTTATCAACAATAAGGTCATCCCATCGCCATCTGCCACCCAGAAACCAAATGTTGCAACTAATCCACTATCGAATCATGCTAAACAGGCAAGGGTGAATTGTATGTATTTGGGGCAGTCTAAAGATCCTAGTCAGTATATCTATTCGGCGTATCTACCGAGCCCATGTGTTTTAGCCATTGAGGTTCAGCCGTCTTGTTCGCTAATTGTAGCTGGAAATGATTGGGACATGATGGAAGAGTGGAATGACGATGCTTAGGAAGGATACCAAATGGTGGTTCAAGCCAACAACCAGGAAGAACATAATGATGACGATGATTGGCCCTTCGACTATCCAGTGAGGCTGCATGATATTTTTTTTTATAACATCCTTTTCTTTCATTAATGAGCGAGAGGTATAACAGTCGGACCACAAATGGTCGGAGAAAGAACAAATAGGCACAATGGCCTTTTACAAGTTTTTAATGGGTCATAAAGACCTCTAAAATTAACTGAAACTCAAAATGCCGCACTTGTTGACGATGTCCACAGAAGAGAAGCGACAATCGCATCTTCACCATACTTTCCCTGCGGATCTGACCGAAGAACACCCCGAACTTCCATTATGAGGAGAGAAAGAACACCAAACAGACATGAAAAACAAAGAAAAAATAAAATAAAATAAGGGAGACAAATCTCGACATAACAAAAACACAAAAGAAAAATGAGCAAGGCACCTGCTTAAAAGAGAGGACGAACCACCACGGAGCAGATCTAGCCAACCTACGGAGCAGATCTGGTCAGAGCATCGCTCTCAGAGTAGATCTGGCGAGAAAATCGAGCGCATAACAGATTTAGCCGTCGTAGCATTCCGTCAGAATAGATCTTCCCAACACACGCACAAAAGGTGCAATTTATTCATGTACCAAAAAAAACACGAGAGAGGGGGGTCGGGACGGCGGAAGGAGGGCTGGCTCCTCCTCCTCCCGCCGGCTAAATCTACTGGTAAGAGAGAATGCAGAGAGAGAGAGAGAGAGAGAGAGGCTGCATGGTTTTGGGTATGTTCAAGATGGGATCACTCTTCCCCTGCTCTTCGGAGAAGAGATTTTTGTTGATGAGATGCAATCTTACTGGCTAGTTCGGATTATACTAAAGTCAGATGGAGAAGAATGGACCAACTTTTGGGCTGCCCGGGAACAGCAAGTAGATTACATCGGGGAAGATATTTGGGGGCTAGATGATATTGACAACACATGGGCAATAAAAGACAAAGAAGAAAGGAAGGAAAGATTAGAGTGCGTCAATCTGGATGATCTGTGGGAATTTGAAAGCTCTCCGCACGTTGTCGAGGTCAGACAATTTGAGAACGCAATGCAAGAATTATGGGGTCCTAAGGAAGGGGTAGAACATCTGACTATGAGTGAGCGGCATTTCAAGCCAACTCAATTAGGGGCGAGTAAGCAGGAAAGGAAAGGAGAAAGAGCAAGAAAAAGAAGATGACGCTCTACTGAAGCAGTTGAAAAAGACTCAGGCCAACATCGACATTTGAGGTTTACTGATGGCTTCACACTCGCACTGGCACCGACACCGGCACCGGCAAGCCATGTTGAAGGTTATGAATAAGTCCAATGTATCGATAGACGCAACTCTTGAACAGCTGATTGGGTTGATACTGCCAGCTGTAGAGCCTAAGGTGATTTTTTTTTCTGATAAAGATTTACCATTAGAAGGGAGAAATCACAATAAGTCGTTACACATCACCGTCAAGTATCTGGAGAAGTGGGTTCCAGTAATGCTTATCGACAATGGTTCAGCATTGAATATCTGCCCACTTAGAGCTGCAGTTTGCCTGGGAATGAAGCTGGATCATTTCACGGTCAGTAATAAGGAGTTCGAGCTTATGATAATACAAAGAGGGATGTACATGGAGTGGTATCATTCGTTGTGTCAGTCGGGCCTTTGGAAATCCTAGTGGAGTTCCATGTGCTGGATGTCCCGGCTGTTGGAGGCAAAACTGCCAAGATCATTATTTTTGTAAATAATTTTTGATAAAAAATAACTAGACGGGCAATTGCCAAAATGGGCACCAAATAAAACTTTTGATGTCGAACGATCAAATAAAACTCGTGCAACCATAGTTAATTTAGAAGAATACCTTTTGGTCAATTCTCCAACTACAGTTTTGATTCCGAGTTGAAACTCCCGTTAGACCTTCTACTGTATTCACTTGTGTGATTCCCGAATGTAGTGTGGGCTACAATCTTTCGAGAACTCGTACCGACAGAACCTGATCAGCTTTAGTCTTAAAGACAAGTTATGAATTTGGTTCAGCCTACCCGTATATTTATAGTGCTACAGTAGGAACCTGTGGAGTAATTATGACGAAAACTTCTAGTGTAACCCAGATATGTATCCAGCAATTTTCGCAACTAAACAAACCTCTCAACGGTATCTGTAATTATGAAAATTTTACAGTGGTTTTTATAATTTTCATAAAATACTAAATTACAATTCACACCACTAAAGAACTATAATTGCACTCTAAGCCATAATCTCAAGACCTTCTTGCATTGAGCTCTTATTATTAAACACTTAACTCATCTTCCTACGTTAAGATTTTTAATACCCGCAAATTAAATTTAATTACTAATAATTTAATTTAATCGGCATCTTTAAATTTCTTAACTCATTTCGCTTAACTTATTTGACCGCCAGATAATCAAATTCACCTGCAGGGTTTAGTCCGGTCAAAACTTATAAGTTTCCTTAAAGGAGTATCGTCAATCTCGATCATTCGAGAAGTGGATTCCATCAATAATTAATATTGACCATATAAATAATACCGCTATCCAACTCATCGAGAATATAGACACATATAAGATCGCACCCTCTAATGAATCAAAATAACGAAATTAAATATACGTAAATCAATAATTATTTCATGATTAAAAGTGTAAGCACTCTTCATAATAACCTTGAAATATAAATTAATTTATATAGTTAGTATAAAATTAATTACCCCAATATGTCCCGTTTAATACACACAGTGTACAAGTACAGAGAGTCAGAACAATAGACGACGCTATTATTTGTTTCCCGTAACCAAGGCATGCCTACTAAAACTCTGTAGTATAGTCGTACCGATAGTATGTTCATTTCCATCTAAACTGTGAACATAAAACTTATATTCTGTAAGAATTTAAAATCTGATCTTTTGTGTGAAAGTCGTACTCTGCACACCAGATTAAATACTGTACAGAATAAAGGACATCCATGCATAACATTAAAGAAATGATATTGTATACATTACTCATTAAGATTCTCATAAAATGAAAAATTAATTTTGTTAACATTAAATTAAATACTAAAAATATGATTTTCAGTATACAACCCTAACACCAACATCTTTCAATTTGTTGTTAGGGCAACCTTCGCTCCACGACCTCGAGGTGCAAGCTGTTCCCTCTACTCTTCACCAAAAGCTAAAATTGATTAAGAATGGGGCAGTACTAACCATCCATGGAGAAGATAGTATTCAACCCCCAAGAGAAGATGGCCCGACTCTTTTGGAAGTCCAACATGGAGAAGGAGATGTATCACTGAGTGGGTTCCAGTTCGATAAGGCTCAGGCTGTTCAGATGCTATTAAAGGAGGAAAGGAGCTATATCAATCCCCATGCGGTTACAATGATGAGACGTATGTCTTATTTTTCGATAATGGGGTTGGGTCGCATGCAACAAGGAATTCCAGAACCCATTCAAGTGTTACCAATCTCACAACGTTTTGCCCTCGAGTACAAGCCGACGAACAAAGATTTGAAGGGGTCAAACACAAGGTAAAAAAGAAAAAAGGTCAAGTATTCGGGAATGTTGAACGATTACTTCATCAAGGAAGGAGAAGATTTTCCGTACTGTGATTTTTCGGAGCCATGGTTCGATGAGGAAACTAATCAACGGGTGCTAGGGTTGGAAATTTTCTTCAACCACAAGTTATCGGATACAGAAGAAGAAGAGGCAACAGAGAAAGAAGAGGAGATTCAAGAAGAGGATTGGGTAGATAAATTAGACGACGTTGGCATGGGAGTTTTATTCAGCGATAAGATGGCTCAGATGTGCATAACTGATTAGGACTGTTTGATGTTGGGCTACAACATACCAGCTGATTACATCAGGTTTATCGTGGATGCGGCCGCAAAGGATGTTAAAAACTGGTCCTTAAAGTCTTGTAATTTGCATAATGCATGTCTCGAGTCTGAGTTATGTGAGTTTGTCTGTGTTGGAGCGCACATCTGTTTGTGTATCTTCTCCTGTTGTTGCTTTCGAGCTTATAATCCCTTCTTTTTAATGAAATGAACAAGATTTCTAGTTACTCTATTTTGTTTGATTTATTTCATATACTTTCTGACGATTTTGAATTCGACGGGAATGCCTTCGAAAAAATAAAACTCTTAATAAAAAGAGAAAAAAAAGGCACGCTCAACCTATAATTGAAGAAATTTTGTCAATAAATCTAGGTGTTTAAACTAATTCACAAATTGTGCAAATTGGGTCTTCGTTATCTTTAGTTGAACATGAGCAATTAATAATTTTATTAAAAGAATTCAAAGACGTTTTTGCTTGGTCTTACGAGGATATACCAGGTATTGATCCCGACATTGTCCAATATCATATCCCTTTGTATCCTGATGCTAAACCGGTCAAATAGAAGTTGAGACAGATACGGCCAGAATGGTATTTGAAGATCAAAGAAGAGGTCACCAAGCAAAAAATCAACGTTGAATTCCTTATGGTAACCGAGTATCCAAAATGAGTGGCCAATATTGTTCCAGTTCTGAAGAAAGATGGACACATCCGGGTCTGTGTGGATTTCTAAGATCTCAACAAGACCAGCCCGAAGGATGATTTTTCGTTACCACATATTGACGTTTTGGTAAACAGCACAACAGGGCATGCCTTGTTGTCATTCATGGACGGTTTCTCCAGGTACAATCAGATCTTAATGGACCCTGAGCACAGAGAAAAGACAACATTTACTACACCTTAGGGCACTTATTGTTATCATGTGATGCCATTTAGTTTGAATAATATAGAGGCAACTTATCAAAGGGCTGCCACTACATTACTGCATGACATGATACATAAGGAGGTTGAGGTATATGTGGATGATATGATAGTGGAGTCCAAGGATCAGGATAGCCACATCATAGCATTGCGAAAGTTCTTTGAAAGAATCAAAAAAATATAAGATGCGGCTCAACTCATAGAAGTGTGCCTTCGGAGTCACCGCTGGGAAGATGTTAGGATTCATGATTACTCAACAGGGTATTGAGGTTAATCCATCGAAAATCAAAGCAATCATGGAAATGCCTCCTCCGAAGACTGAACTAGAAGTTAGGGGCTTTCTGGGTAAGAAACAGTTTATCAGCCGATTCATAGAAAAACTGACAACCACATGTGAGCCGTTGTTCTTCCTTCTGAAGAAATGGGTCAAATTTGAATAGGATCAGAAATGCCAAGATTCCTCCGAAGTCGTGCGTCAATACTTGCAAAACCGACCTGTTCTGGTTCCTCTCAAACCTGATAGGTCATTGATTCTCTATTTGTCAATGACTGACTCGGCTATGGGATGCATGCTGGCACAAGAAGGAGAAATTGGAATTGAGAAGGTACTCTACTACTTGAGCAAGAAGATGATGGAGTCTGAGATACGATATACAACACTGGAAAAGACATGCTGGGCTTTGGTTTGGGCTTCTCAAAAACTAAGACATTACATGTTGTCTTTCACAGTGAATGTATTTTTTCGAATGAACCCGTTAAAATACTTGTTCGAGAAGCCGGCATTAATAGGAAGGCTGACCCATTAGCTACTATTACTATTAGAGTTTGATCTGAAGTATGTCACCCAAAAGTCAGCCAAAAGTAGAGCAGTAGCAGAATTTCTAGCCGACCAACCAGTTGAGGGAGATGCAGACGTAGAATTCTAATTCGTTGATAAACAGCTGATGGAAGTCAGGGATGACAAGTGGACTCTATATTTTGATGGTGCATTTAATCAGTATAGCTATGGAATAGGAGTTCTTCTTGTCACTCCTGACGAATCACATGTTCCACTATCTCTGAAGCTCAATTTTAAAGTTACCAACAATCAAGCTGAGTATGAAGCTTGCTTAGCTGGGTTAGAGACAGCCTTAGAACTAGGGACAAAGAAACTGAAAGTTATCGAGGACTCAGCATTGGTGGTCTCACAGGCAAGAGGAGAATGGAAGGTTAAGAACATAACGTTGATTCTCTATCATCAAGAGCTAGAAAAGCTGATACCGTGCTTTAAATTAGTGATTTTCACTCATATCCCGAGATTGTAGAACAAGTTTGCCGATGCATTGGCTACTCTGACATCAATGTTGATATACCACCCGGAGTCAGGATGAGGCCATTGATAATTGAACAGAAGAGAAAGTCAGCATACGAGATGACAGCCACAATCGAGGAGAGCACTGATGAACGCCTTGGTACTTTGATATTCAGACTTTCGTGAAAAAAAAAGAATATCCCAAGTTTGCTAGCAAAAAGGACAAAAGGGCAATAAGGAGATTATTTGCACAATTTGTCATTTGTGGAGAAAAATTGTACAAACGAGGGTATTCTGGAGTCAATAAGCTGTGTCAATAATGAAGAAGGACGAGAGTTGATGAAAGAGATACATGTGAGAGTCTGTGGGCCTCACATGAGTGGAAACATGTTAGCCAAGAAGATTCTATGACAAAGGTAATTTTGGATGAAAATGGAGACAAATTGTATATAGTTTGTGAAGAGATGCCATAAGTGTCAGATCCATTCAAACCTTATGCACGATCCCCCATCTCAACTGTATATCCTGACGTTGCCATGGTCATTCTTAGTATGGGGCATTGATGTGATTGGCAAGGTAACACCAAAGGCTACAAATGGGCACGAGTTCATTTTGGTAGCCATCGATTATTTTACCAAGTGGATGGAAGTTGCTTTCTACTCAGTTTTGAAAGCTTTACATGTCGCCAAGTTTATCAAGAAGAACATCATTTCCTGATACAGGGTCCTTCATGAGGTTATCTCAGATAATGGCTCGCCCTTTCAAGGTGAGGTCTTGGATCTTTTTAAATAATACCGAATAGTGGCCCATAAGTCATCACCATATCAGCCACAAACCAATGGAGCAGTTGAGGTAGCCAATAAGAATGTCAAGAAGATTTTGAAAAAGATGATCGACTCGCATAAAGGTTGGCTGGAACACTTACCGTTTGCACTCTATGGGGTATACGACATCAATCAGAGCTTCAATGGGAACCACGCCTTATTCTTTAGTATATGGGATGGAAATCGTGCTTCCCATTGAGGTGGAAATTCCTTCACTAAGATTAGTGGCTGAGGCTAGTATTTCAGAGGTAGAATGGCAGAGAAGTCAGATGGAGGAGCTGCTATTGTTTGATGAAAGAATGCTGCAGGCTCTATTTCATATACAAGGGTACCAAAGATGGATAGCTCGAGCATTCAACAAGAAGGTCAAGACTCGGGACTTGAGAGAAGGTGATTTGGTTCTTAAGGAAATTGGAGCTCTCATCTTTGACCCAAGGGGCAAGTTCAAGCCAAATTGGTCCGGACCGTTTCTAATCAAAACCATTATGATTGGTGGTGTAGTAATCATCATGAATTTGAATGGCAATATGTTCTCCACTCCTTGAGAGAAAAATAAAAATAAAATAAAAGCTCGCTGGGTTGAAAATTGAAAAGGCGACCCAAGTAAAAGTTAGAGCAGCCTGCAAGGCCGAAAATTCGAAATGGCGACCTTGGCAAAAGTTAGGGCACCACAAAAGAAGAGTGCTAATACCCGAGAGTAAACCGAGATCGAACTATGTTAAGGCCTGATTCCACTTTCTTGGGATACGTAGGCAACTTCTTGTAAGAAGTCTGACCACATTCTTTGTTTTAAACATCTTTGAATCCGAGTAAGATCAATGTAAATTTATTTTTAGGTTTTGATAATAACGTCATTTAATTGCAAAATCGAAAAACTTAGAATAACTTGGAACCTTTTTAACATAAAGTGGGCTATTTCATTTCGACGTTGGTTACAAAATTTTAAAAACAAAAGGCGGGCGCGCAAGTCCCAAACTCTAAAAATAATAAAAAGAAGGCGTTGAAATCTAAAAAAACAAAGCAAGATTCCTCAAATCTTTCTCCTCTTCGCTTCCTGTTTTCGTTCTTCTTTGTCTCTTTTCTCTCTATCTTAGATCAGCCATGCCTTGTACTCGTCAAAAAGTTTCAGGTACTACAACTCCAACATCTCTATCAGTAAACGAGACGGCTAAGTCTCCTGATATTTCGCCAGAAATAGGGACCGCAGTAAAGATGAATATAAACGGCCTCAAATACCATGGACTAAACAAAAGCATGATCCGATGCGAATAATAAAAAGTGGACGGGTGGACGTCGTAAGCCGATCAGTAGGACGTCGGGATGGTCCATAGTACAGAGAAGAGAGATACTGCATATCTGATCTTTACTGCTGCTAAGCTGCCTTAATACTGCATATCTGATAATAAGGGTAGTAAAGGAGAGCTGCAACACTGTACTTATCTGTGGGTGGTTTCTGCATAAGATTCACCTTCTCCACCAGCCAAATCTGCAATAGAGATTAAAAAGGTAAATGAAAAGGGAAATCAGTAAGAGGAAAGCTGTGCACAGAAATAAAGCAAAGAAAAGAAGATTGGAAGGATGTCTCAGATGGCCGACGAGGATTACGAGATGGAGGGAGGATATGATGACGAACCCTTGAAGTTCGAACCTGAACTAAATGAAGGGGTAGAAGGGGATTGGCCGAAGAGCTGAGAGGGCAACCTCAGAAGACATCAAAGTATATGACAAAATATGAGCGTGCAAGAATTTTGGGTACATTTTGGCATGAACGCACTCGTTATGGTTGAGTTGGGATGAAATAGACCCCCATTGAGGGCGCAGCAGAAGACCCCTGACAAAGGACCAGGTAGTGAATGAATTGATCATTGAAGACTCGTGAAAGAGGCAAGTGGGAGGTGGTACTGCAAACATGCTTGAGAATGCAACGAAGGAACTCTGATAGAGGAAGATACCATTCACGATTCGCCGCTACCTACTTGATGGAAGTTATGAGGATTGGGTAGTGGATGAATTGATCATTGAAGACTCGTGGAAGAGGTAAGTGGGAGGTAACTATCGAAGGTAGTATGTTTTAGAAAATAGTGTGAAAGGTGTTGAGTTTACCTGAAGAAGCAAGGGATTGCCAGCAAAAGTAGTAGTCTCGCCGCAGTGAACAGCGTCCAGGCCAATCAGTGTCTCAGCCATAACCAGCTGGACAAAGTCTTTCCCCGACCACATCAGACCTGCAATATCATTCAATGAGAAGCTGACTCATCCATCAAAAGAATGAGAAGGTACCGAGCAAGGAAGCAAAAACACAAAGCATAGTGACGTCGTAACTGAAAGCCAAGGTCGCTAAGATCGCCAATATGACGAATTTTATTTAGGATCCATGGGATATCGAGGTAGTCATCGGATGTCAAAAAGGAAGCCTCCATCTTGGAAAAACCACAAAATTATATTATTTGCTAACAATTAGAAAAGAAGAAAGTTGGTACAACTACAGACTTCATTGAGGTTAGATCCAGAATAACGACAAACTCCTTTACAGTGGGGCATAGTTCCTCGAAGCCAAAATGGAAGACGTGAGATTGTGGGTCCCACAGTTGTGCAGCGGCTCGTAACAATGGTCCATTGATCTTTATAGTCATTAGGGAGAACAAAGAATTAATGCCAAACGAGGTGAAGTTCATACGTTGAATATGTGAGAACTCCTCAGCACATGCAGAAAGTGGGCCATGAAAGGAAGCCATCTTGATGAAAGTGACAGAAAATGGGGACCCTAAGGGCTGTATTTGTAAGGCATGAGAAGGCTAGACGTCAAAAAGTTTAGAAAAAGTACAATTATTGTGGTAATCACCGCCTTGGAGTATGGAACCGCCAGCTTAAAAGTACACAATACAGGGTTACCACCTTTCCCACCTGGCAACCGCCACCTGGCCCTTGTGGTTGATGGCGACCATCATCTACAAACCTGGCGACCACTATGTTTAAAGGTGGCATGCACTCTTTATCTTGTCCCCTCTCCTTGCAATATTTTTTATCTTTGACAAACATTCATGTATTAGTAATAAAGATGAATCCAGAGTAGTTTAAGCAGCAAATGAGAAAAAATCATGCAAGCAGATGTATATGTAAAGCAATAAATGGCACGGAGGCCTAAATATATCAGAATGTATGTGAAACAGGGGCACCCATGCCCAACAACCAATAAATTGGTGTACGTAGGCCCATAAAACTAATGTATCAGAATGAATCAAAATGTATCATGGGGGGATCTCTCTCTCTCAATATCTCTGATAGACTCGACAAGAAGAATGCCCGGCATTGTCTGAGCTGATATCCTCAAAAAGTGTCTCCAGGTCATCACTATCATCCCCGTCATCTGAAGAAGAAGATACAATGCAAGAATGGCTCCTGGCAGAAGAGACGGACCCTCTGGAGAGAGCTTTGGAGGAGGAGGCACAGTACCCGCGACCTTGTGCTGGAGTGTTAATTGGAACCTGAGGCTAGATCGGAGCCTACGGCTATACGATACCAGTAGCTGGTGTCGGAGGCTGTTAAATGGAAATAAGGATCAGAGCATAATACAAAAAAGTGAAAAAAAGTCAAAAGGTCAAAAGATACTCACTATGGCTACTGGAACAAAAGCAATGCCAACTGCTTGTACGTGTTAGGATCAAGCGCTTACCATCTCACCAAAACCCGCAGGTAGTGGTGAAGGCGCAACTTTGTTTTCTTAAAGTGTATAGCGCCAAGTGCCACAAGTCGACTGTGACTTGGCCCAAACCCGAATTTCTGCCACGGCAGGATGCTATCCCAAACCCAGGCCAACAATCCCCTGCAGCACCTGCCGCACTACCCGTAACACACAAGGCCTTCCACGATGGGGAATCGAACTTGAGATCACCTGCTCTAATACCAATTGTTAGGATCAAGTACTTACCATCTCACCAAAACCCGTAGGTAGTGGTGAATGTGCAATTTTATTTTCTTAAAGTGTATAGCACCAAGCGCCAGAAGTCGACTGTGACTCGGCCCAAACCCGAACCTCTGCCACGGCAAGATGCTGGCCCAAACCCAGACCAACAGTACGGTGGCATCGAGCTGGCAGATCAATGCTCTCTGACCCGTGAATATTAGCAGCAGGTAGTCAATCCATGTCTGATTAACCTGTAAAAAGAGATAGGCAGTTCAAGTAAACTAAACAAATAAAGAAAGTAACCAAAAGGAAAGAGGAAGAATGAAGGCAAACCTGACTGAGCTCATCTCTAAACTCCAGCACTGGCGGAACCGAATCTGGAAGAGAAAAGGGGTAGCCATATGCTATGGTCTGGATCTCTCAAGGAATCTTCAGGCCCCTCATCACTCCAGCAGGTTCCTCAGCAGCTCTAGCAGCAACGGCAGCAACCCCTGTAGCAGCAGCACCTGCTCCACTAGCCCCAATACCAGCATCTCCGGCAGCAACAACCTCAGGAATAACCTCTAGTGCTCGTCCTCTCTTCCTACTAGCAAGCGCAGTCGGGTCAGGACCTAGTGGTCTTAATAGATGTGCCTAAGCCCAAGCTGTGTAGTCCCCCTCAGGTCCTAACAGCTTTGTGGCGTGGGTTCCCATCATCTCAAGCAGCATGTCAACTCGGCTCAAATGGTATGTCTGGCACATATGAACAACAGGAGCAGCCAAAATCCTGAAATGATCAAGACCTAAGGACTGGCGGACCACCTTTCTGCTAAGTAGTACTCCTAACAGAAAGGTCCCTCCAGTAAGATCTGCATCGAAGAGGTGTCACGACTGCACATCAAGTCCTCACCAGCTCGATCCTCCATTCCCCGCCAGACATCCCAGTGAACCTGCAGAAATTTAGTGAATAATACAGATAACCAAAGAACAGTGATCAGTACAATGAGCAGTGAATGGTGCAGAACAGGGTTCAGTATTCAGTATACAGTGAGCAGTGAATGGTGCAAAATCGGGTTCAGTGTTCAGTGTATAGTGAGCAGTGATCAGTGCGCAGAACATGGTTCAGTGTTTAATGAATAATGAGCAATAATTAGTGTGCAAAATAGGGGTTAGTAAATAGTGAGCAGTGAACGATGCAATACAGAGAACAGTGTATAGTACAGTAAGTAGTGAAGATAAAGCAATAAGCAATAGGTTGAGAATAGAGCAAGAAGTGGTACCTAGTCGGGAGTCAGTCGATCCAGAGATGCCCTAAATCAATCCAAATCCTTTCCTCCAATTTTCTTCCCCTTCAGACCTCGGGCCCATCGAGCTGCACGGGGAATAACCAGAGGGTCAGCGAAGAGTTCGCCAGGATATAAAACTTGAGGATCTCATAAGTCCAAAGCTGTAAAGAGAATATGTCAGCAAGAAGAACAGATAACAGAGGAAATGGATGTATAGTGTGCAGAAACTGAAACGGACCTCCTAGACCCTCCAGTATCCCCCAATGCGGAGCTCCTAGGAGAATCTGGTCAAGGCCCTCCTCGAGCCATAGAGCGTAGCTAATGCAGCTCCTCCCCGGTCACATGTGGCAACTCGGTCGAGGCAAGCGAGGGCGCCAAGATAATGAAGATGCACAGTATTCTTCTTATTTAAAAACAAAAAGGTACCAAACATGTATAGCAAAAAATCGCGAGCGACCTACTCGAATTGACAGGACTCGGTGCAGTGGAAATGACAGAAGCACTCGAAGAACCAGGTGTACCTGACTCTGTCTCTGTCCATTTGAACTGGAACAGCGCCAAGTAGATAAGTCAGGGCATCGACTGAGCGAACGATGGAAGGATCGAAGGGGATAGGAGCTCCTCCGACCCGGATGCCAGTGATCATGGTGAAGTCAAGAGGCTTCAGTATAGCCTCAAAAGTGGTGAAGTGAAAGGTATTGGTGGTATCCCACCACCTCTTCATCAGGGCTGTCAGCCAGGCCCGATCATTACTCGTCCTATCCAGTAGGGGTATGAACCGAGCAAAGCCGAAAGCATCAACAAAAGCCCGGCTAGGAGCAGAGAGGGCATTATACCACTCCAATACCTCACGGAGCCGCCAAAACCTTGGACGTATTGGCCAACCTGAAAAGAAGAAGATGATCAAATAATAAGAGCAGTCAAAGTAAATAGAACGCAGAAAATATGTAGAAAATACAAAAGGCAATAAAAAAAATCCTAGGTTCGTGAGTGTGTAACTTTCCTTTGGTTCTTTTAAGCCTTAGAAGGAGACTAGGCACCATAAGCCCAGGTGCGCCAGGCAAATCTTTTTAACCCTAGGTTCGTGAGTGTGTGACGATCTTTCAGTTTTTTTAAGCCCTAGGAGAAGACTAGGCACCCTAAGCACTGGTGCGCCAAGCAAATCTTTTTAACTTTAGGTTCGTATGTGTGTGACGATCCTTTTGTTCTTCCAAGCCCTAGAAAAAAGACTAGGCACCCTAAGCCCTGGTGCGCTAAGAAAATCTTTTTAACCCTAGGTTCGTGTGTGTGTGACGATCCTTTAGTTCTTTCAATCCCTAGAAAAAAATTAGGCACCATAAGCCCTGGTGCGCCAGGCAAATCTTTTTAACCATAGGTTCGTGTGTGTGACGACCTTTCAGTTCTTTCAAACCCTAGAAGAAGACTAAACACCCTAGGCCCTAGTGTGCCAAACAAATTTTTTAAACCCTAGGTTCGTGTGTATATGACGATCCTTTGGTTCTTTCAAAACCCTAGAAGACTAGGCACCCTAAGTTCTGGTGCGCCAGGCAAATCTTTCTTACAAGCCCCTCCTAGTTTTTATTTGATTGTTGAAAAACTCCCCCACAAATTTATAATAAAATCATCCCCTTAGTTTTTTATGTTTTTTCCCCAAAATAAAAATGAAAAAACCATTCCCATAGATTTTATGTTTTACCCCTTTTTCTCCAAAAATAAAAAAAAAAAAAAAATCAATCTCTTAGATTTTATGTTTTTCCTCAAAAATAAAAGAAAAACAACCCTGTAGAGACCCGGTACATGTTTATTTTATTTTTCATATTTTCGGTAAAAGAAGAGACTAAAATAAATTTGAGCATGGGCGTTATAAAATTTTGCTCGTTAATGGTTGAATTAGTGATATGTGTAAGTGAAATCAAAATATATGGTAACAAATAATGTTAATATGACTGTGCTAATAAATAATTCGAAATATTAAAATGTGAACAAAGTTGGGAGTTTGAGATGAATTTTAAGAAATTTCGTAGAGTTCTGCTCCAGGGGTCACCGCGCAAGCGGTGGGGGCCCGTTCGAGCGGACTATCGGAAAATGTTTGGAGTGTTCTCGAACCACAGAGATATTTGGAGGTGCATATATATATGTGTATGTTAGCCACGTGAGAGAGAGACCACCCTCATTGTTTCATCTCATATCTCTCTCTTCTTCTTCTTCTTTTTCTTCTTCTTCTTCCACTCTTTGAGAGAGAGAGAGTGAAAGAAACCCAAAACCCTAACCCTCCATCATTCAAAGTGAAGCTTAGGGACTAGATTGGGAGTAACCAAGGAGGATAATCAAGTTTTAAAGTAAGCAGGTGGAAGATGAAGCACCAAGGAGGCTAGAACACCCAAGATCCAAATCCTAAGAGGGAGAAATTGAAGGAATTTCAAGTTTTTGAGCATATTCAAGGTAGGATCTAGATTCTCTCATATATTTGATATGATTTGGGTTGATATTTTCCTAGCATGAGCAAAAATCTAGTTAATTTCATGTGAAATGTGAAAACTTGATAGGTGTGTTTAAGTTGAGTTGGGTTTTATAAAATGAGGGTTTTTGAGGAGTGATTAACCTTGGTATTTGAATATTTGTGGTATAAAAGGGGTTTATGAAACTTCCAATTCAATGATTTGGGTTTGAAGATGGAAATTTTAAGTATAATTGTGAAGAGAATGTATATTGGGACTTGAAACTCAAAACAGGGGAGTTTTGGGGTTTTTCTCGAGCGACAGCGCGCTCGAGCAGATCCCTGTCCGCTCGAGCGGACTCGCTGCGCAGGGTCAACTTGTTTTGATTATATCTCTTTCATTCGGACTCTGAATGGGATCATTTTTATACTCAAATCAAAACCCCGAAAGTCTTCTTTCCAACAAGACTTCTCACAAGAAAACTATTTTTGTAGAAAAAAGTTATAATTAAAATAAGGAGAGTATGTCAAATTTTTTTAACTATTTTTCACCTGTTTTTGGCCAAATTCTTTGAAAAATGATATTTTCATCAATATTGAGCATTTTCATCAAATTTCTTATCCCTTGGACAATGAATATATCTACTTCACTACACCTGGGTTGGGATGTAAGTATCGTACCGATTGGTTGGGTTTGCGATAAAAATAGAATTTTCGACATATAACCAAGGTTTTGAATAACATGTATAGGTATGGGTAATTGTGGGTTATGTAGTGACATGGTCATCTTTTAATATTTTAATATTTAAAGAGAAAACATGAATTTTAACTTGTATATATATGCATCTGATGGGTGCATTCTATTTCTTCATACGGCATAAATTTAAATTTTTGTGTTATTAGTGTATTATGAGATTTATGAAAGAAATGTAAAATATGATTCATGAAAGGTTGTGTAGTGGATCTTGTGATGTATTTGATTTGAAAAGAGAAAGTAAATACTAAAATCGAATGTGACTTGATAATGAAATCGGAAAGTTGAAATTGGAACTAAGATGATAATGTGTGAAAATGATTGGGAGAGGAACCAGTTGTGGGTTGAACTCCCAGATTTTTTTTGTAAAAAAAAATGAACAAATAATGAACTATATGGATTGATGTGAATTAAGTTGGCCGGGCAGGTCCGCGGAGAAAGATCGAAAACTTGCGCAAGGTGGGGACCACATGCCCACTGGTTAGTCCCCGAAATGTGGTGTTATATTGTGGTGAGTTATAGAGCTATCTATTACCCAATGGTTTCGCGTAGTCTATTGAAAATTAATAGGGAGGGTTATCTATAAGCTGTAGCCGATACCGATTTATTAGTTGTGATACAGTTTTGTGATAAATCGGGTAATGAAAATGTGACACGATTTTTGTGACAAATCGGATAATGAAGTGATGATATGAATAAAATAAAAATATGAACTGGAACAAATTGGTGTGTGTAGGTGTGTGTGTGTGTGTGTGTGTGAAGGAATAATGAGTTGATGAAAACTTGCATTTTCTTCGGTTGCACTCATCACACCTCACAAATCGTGTATTACATCTGAGTTAATCTATATCCTACGAGTTTCGACTCACGTATGTTTACCAAACCATTTTAGGCCTTGAGGACCAGGAGCGATACAAGGGCAAGGAATGCATTTTGAGAAAGGGCTTGAAGAAAGATTTTGTGTTCTATATCATGTTTGTACATAAGCAGAAA